>CM049932.1:160000-190000 GCA_027405835.1 Asclepias syriaca | reverse complement strand
TCTTGGTTACAGTTTAATTTTATTCTTGTGCACATATAAGCAGGAATAGTTTATTACCCTTATCAATCTTTCTTGGCTACGAGCTTTTGAGAATGTGTACTGAAATTCTTGATGTTGAGTGATAGAGACTGGATTTAGTTTTGTTTACCATTTATGGTGGTTTTCACAGGACTGGAAGACTGAGAGATACAAAGAAATAATCAAATCTGGAACTGTAAGAGGATTTATTATGTGAATAAGCTCACTTTTGGTTTTTCAATCTTGAAGGAATCAAAACAGTTTGTTGTCATTATTTTGGGCAGGTTGATCCCAGACCAGGAGTTTTGAGATTGATGGATGAGGCCAGGGCTGCTGTAAGATAGATACTTTATGAATACAAATTTAACAATCCAGCATGGTACTTTAAAATTTTGGGAACCTTGTCTGCATCATTGCCAATAAAATTGTCGGATTCTGATCAGTGTAGTCTTTCCATTTTTTTTTCTTTTGCTAGATGTCTTATAAACTAAAATCTCTTTCACTTGTGAAACCATATATTTGTATATCTTGTTTCAGGGCAAAAAATTGGCTGTTTGCTCTGCAGCTACAAAAAGTTCTGTCATTCTATGTCTTGAAAATTTAATTGGAATGGTGAGTCCTCTCACCTGAGTGATTTTTCTTTCCGAATTTTCCCTGTTGCATTAGCATGGTTACTTATCTCATACATTTATTTTTCTTCTTTAGGAACGTTTTCAAGGACTTGATTGCTTCCTAGCAGGTACTTACCGTTGTTTGTTGTAATAGTCACATACATGTAGATGCATGACACATTTCATTCTTTGGTTTATCATTAAATCTGTACTTCATGTTCTAGAATGATATCACCTGAAAGTATTTACAATTCAAGAAACGGTTCCAATTTCATCATATATATATATACTGATAAAGTTGTACCTGCAGGAGATGAGACTGCAGCAACTGATAGATTGTTTTTTCTGAAGTTAAAACATTTTCTGTGCTGCTCTACAAGAACTTGTCTTGGAAACTTATACCTTTAATCAAATTTCTGTTCTGGATTATGATTCATTTCTATAGTTCTAGCAAAATACACTTAGGGCTGTATTTTCCTTTTTCTCAATGAAACATCCTATAGATAGACTACCTTTTGCAATAATTTGTCTAATGGTTTGGTCTTTGTTTCCTATGCTCTGAAGGTGATGATGTGAAAGAGAAGAAACCGGATCCTTCAATATATCTAACTGCTGCCAAGGTATTTAACACAGCTACAAAAGGGTGCAAAAAAATGAAAAAAAAAAAAAATCAAAATAACTTTGTTTCCAAGATGCTTATTTGTTGTTAAAAGATATTCCAAATTTTGCTTTGCAGAAGCTGGGGGTGTCAGCTGCAGATTGCTTGGTGGTGGAGGATAGTGTCATTGGGCTACAGGTTAGTTTGAAGGATTTGATTAAAAAATGTCTAACAAAATGTTTATTGGCACGTTTAGATTTCCTAGGGATTCTTGATTACTAGAATGAAATATAAAAAGATAGATTTTTGAAGTCCATGAAATTAATTTCCAGAGAACTGGAGAATCAGTTGGGATCATGAAATTATTGTTATTATTTTTTTTTAAAAAAAAAAACTAGAAAAAAAGTGAATTTGATAATAGATTATGGTTTGCAGGCAGCAAGTGGTGCTGGAATGTCATGTGTAATTACATATACACCATCTACCGCCGAGCAGGTACCCCATTTTTGTTCATATTCAATCTTAGAAATTATATTATTCGATATTTAAAATTACTATTTTTACTAATTTAAATTTAATGTGGATTGTATTTAGTTGACAAACAAGATTTTCGGAGAGAAGTTAAATAGGATCTTAATTGAATTTACTAAAATCTGATATTGTTGTGATGCAGGATTTCAAAGATGCATTAGGAATCTACCCAGACCTTAGGGAGATTGGGTATGGTTTCTATCCAAAAACTCTCTCTCTCTATATATAATTACAGATTATTAGAATTGGAATTGTTGCACTGCAGATTAAAGGACTTGGAATTGTTGCTTCAGAGCATTGTAACAGCAAAGTGAAGATCTGTGTTACAGCCTGAAGAAGGTGTGTATATTAATAATATCTTTTTTAAACGTGTCAAATTTATAAATTTTAGTCCCATAAAACTATTACTGTGTTGAAAAAAAAAATTATTAATTTTTATATATATTTTATATATGCTTCTTTAGCTTCTAACATGACTGGAACTCATAATTTCTTAAAGGATAAAGATACGATTTCTTGAATTGTTTTGAGAAATGAACTATGAAACAAACTCCTCTCTCTCTATATATAGGTAATGGCCTATATATATATATAAGGTAGTATAGTTTTTTGTCATCAGTTTGAGAAAAAGAAAAAAGAAAAAGAAAAATGGGATCAGTTGGAATTCATAAGAAACCACATGCAGTTCTTCTTCCTCATCCATCCCAAGGCCATATAAATCCAATGATGAGATTAGCTAAGCTTTTACATTCAATGGGGTTTCATATAACCTTTGTCAACACCGAATTCATTCACAACCGTTTGATTAAATCCAAAGGCTTAGAATCCTTAAAGGGTTTTCAAGATTTCAGATTTGAAACAATCCCAGATGGACTTCCAACTTCAGATTCCACCATTAGAGATGATGTATCCAAGCTCTGTGATTCCACCAGAAAGAATTGTTTCCTTCATTTTAAAAACCTTCTTGATAAACTCATGATCATTTCATCATCATCATCATCATTGGACGGTGGTGATCATGATCATGATCGTGTTCCTCCTGTTAGCTGTGTGATTTCTGATGGAACTATGAGTTGTGGAATCAAAGCTGCTGAAGAATTTGGAGTTCCTGAACTTCATTTCTGGACTGCTTCTGTTTGTTCTTTTATTGGTTACTTGCATCACCGTGAACTCAAGAAAAGAGAAATTGTGCCTTTCAAGAGTAAGTAAACATTACTCCCACTCCAATTTTGATGTTTTTATTGTCAGTGTGCATTTGTTCATGATTTTTTTTTTTGACATTTGTATTGTTAAGGTTTTACTACTCATAATTATTCTGATTAGAGAAGAAAAACTTTGATTTTTGTATATATTTTTAAGATGTGTGTTTTCATTTAGGACAAATGAAAAAATAAAATAAAAAATAGAGGGAGTAATTCAATTTCAAAACCTTTTACCAAGACTGTATTAACTTAATAAAAAGTAAATACTCCCTCTTGTTTATTTAATTATAATAAAGTGTATTTATTGATGAATATATTTTCGGTAATATATTTATAATTAATATTTTACAACATATATTTTCGGTAATATATATATATATATATATTTTAAGGATATGTAGTTTCTCTAGTTTTATTACGTACTCTATAACCCACAATTTAAAAGTATTCTGAAGCGGCAATATTCCACCATTTGTTAACCTTTTTTTTTGTTTTTCTTGTCTACTTTTCTTTTTCTTACCGTTACATATGATGACGATATATATATATATATATATATATATATATACATATATTAACCGAATTTATGTTTATGTTAACGATTTTGAAATGCTTTTTATCAAATTAAAGATTTTTTCCCCCATTCAATAGTTAATTAATCGTTAAATTTAATCAGTTATGTGGATAGTTAATAAAAAAAAGTTAATTATTTTATAGTGATAAGAACCATTTTAATTTGATATTTTTCTTTGAAAATAATTACTTTATAATATATATACGTATAATAGATAAAAATTAAAAAGAAAAAGTTTCTCTCTCTATATAATACATAATACTATTACAAGTAAAAAAAATATTAGTTTACCTTAAATAAAATCTAAGTTTAGATTTTATGTATAATAAAATAATTATTAGAGAAAATTTTCTTCTAAAAAAGATTCAATACATTTAGATAGTAGGAGAGATTAAACCAAAAAGCTAATAATATTACTATCCCATTTATCCTTTGATACTTATCCTTCTTAGATATACTATGTTTTGCTTAAGTGATAAGTTCTCTATTGTTGGGTGGTATTTTGTCTAGATGTTTAGTAAGAAAAATCTAATTTCTTTCTCATCAAGATGAAAGAAATCAAAGTAGATGACATATACATTCTTGTATTTTATCCAACAATATTTTATGTTCAAACGTCATACTTATAACATTAGTTATCTTCTTTTTTTATATCGATCTTTTTATATTTTTATCATTGTCAAAAGTTCTTCTGATAAGTCAAAATATAATGATATAATTATGCGTTAATCTTTTATTTTGTTTCAGATGATGATTATTTGAGAGATGAAACTCTAAGTTAATCTTTTATTTTGTTTCAGATGATGATTATTTGAGAGATGGAACTCTAAATAAACACGTGGAATGGATATCTGGAATGAGCAATATTAGATATAAAGATTTACCGAGTTTTATTAGAACAAGTGATCCAAATGATGTGATGTTTGATTTCATGGGAGAAGAGGCACAAAGTTGTTTGAAAGCTCCTGCAATATTATTCAACACCTTTGATGAATTTGAACATGAAGCTCTTGAAGCTATCAAGAACAAGTTCAAGTACCCCAACAATATTTACACCACTGGACCACTTTCCTTGCTAAGTAAACACTTTCCATCAAAGGGTAAAATCGAAAATTTGAATTCGAGTTTATGGAAGGCGGATCCAAATGTACCCGGTTGGCTGGATACACAAGATTCAAGTTCAGTTGTTTACGTGAATTATGGAAGTATAACAAGAATGACGAGAAAACATTTGGTTGAATTTGCATGGGGACTTGCTAATAGTAAGCAAAGATTTTTATGGATAATTAGACCGGATATGGTGAAAGTGAAAGAAGAAGAAGGGGAAACGACGTCGTTACCAGATAATTTTCTTGAAGAAGTAAAAGGAAGAGGAATGGTAACAAGTTGGTGTGCACAAGAACAAATATTGACACACCCTGCTATCGGTGCATTTTTATGTCATTGTGGATGGAATTCAATGACGGAAACTGTTTGTGCCGGTATCCCGGTAATTTGTTGGCCTTATTTTGCTGACCAACAAACAAATTGTCACTACTCTTGTGAGAAATGGAGAATTGGGATGGAAATGAATCATGATGTGAAACGAGAAGAAGTTTCAGAAATTGTGTGTAGAATGATGACCGGAGAAGAAGGTCATCAAATGAGGAAGAATGCTCGAGAATGGAAGAAGATGGCTGAAGAAGCTACTGATATTGGAGGTTCCTCTTACATTAACTTTCACAAACTTGTTAAGGAAGCTTTACGTTTTCGGGGATACATAAATAAATAAACTATCTTTTATCTTACCTCTGTAGATGATCTTATCTTGTATACTTCTATGTTGGCTAGATGTTAGTTAGTCAGAATAAATTTACCTTTTGTATAATCTTTATTGATGTAAGAAAAAAGTTAGTCAAAATAAACTTATGTTTTGTATAATCCTTATTCATGTAAGAAAAAAAGTTAACTTACATTAACTTTCACAAACTTGTTAAGGAAGCTTTAGGTTTTCGGGGATACATAAATAAATAAACTATCTTTTATCTTACCTCTGATCTTATCTTGTATACTTCTATGTTGGTTAGGTGTTAGTTAGCCAGAATAAACTTACGTTTTGTATAATCTTTATTGATGTAAGAAAAAAGTTAGTCAGAATAGACTTACGCTTTGTATAATCCTTATTGATGTAAGAAAAAAATTAGTCAGAATAGACTTACGTTTTGTATAATCCTTATTGATATAAGAAAAAAGTTAAGAGAAAATTAGTTCATATTTATAACTTATATTACTTATATAAGTATCTTATTTTGTGATTCATTCTTAGTTTGAAAGGTAGGTATTTATCGAGAAAAACACTTTGCGATAGTATTCTATCACATATATTATTTGTATTCTCGAAAATATTTGTTTCAATTAGAATTCAAACTTATAACTATTGTTTGAATTGTATTTGTTTATATATACAATTTAAGATGATGACTATTCAAATATACTATTTTTTATCTTTTCCTTTTTTTTGTTCTTGTCAATCTTGTCATTATCATAACATAATATTATCTTATGATATTTTAGTAAAATGATACATTTTTTACCTTAAAAAATTATAGACCATTTGAAAATTTTATACCAAACAAGAAATCATTTTCTAAACATTTGATTTCTATTTCCCCACGTCTCCCGCATCCCATGAATTTTTAAACCACACAAATTCTATCCGTAAATTATATAAATTCTTATTTCAATGCCCTTTTTTTTCAATGCCCTATATATATATATATATATATACTCCTTTTACCATAGTGACTACCTTTTCCAAACTATTAACATAAGAACAAAAAAACAAAAATGATTAATATATATACATTTGTCAAATTGTTGTAATTCTTGAAGAGTTCCAGCCTTTCATGGAAAGAAATGAATATATTATACATGGCCTATATATATATATATATGGCCATAATGAACTTTTCCATTATATATTTTCATCAAAAAAGAGAAAAAAAAAAGAAAAAAAGAAAAGAAGATGGGATCACAAAGAATTCATCAAAAACCTCATGCAGTTCTTGTTCCTTACCCAGCACAAGGCCATGTAAATCCATTGATGAAATTAGGCAAGCTTTTACATTCAAGAGGGTTTCATATAACCTTCGTAAACACTGAATTCAATCACAGACGTTTGATTCGATCCAAAGGGTTAGATTCAGTAAAGGGTTTTCAAGATTTCATATTTGAAACAATCCCAGATGGACTTCCTGATTCTTTAATTCAAGAACAAGATGCCACCCAAGATGTACCTAAACTATGTGATTCCACAAGAAGAAATTGTTTGGTTCCTTTTAAACAACTTCTTGTTAAGCTAAATATGGATGATGATGTTCCACCAGTTAGCTGTGTGATTTCAGATGGTATTATGAGTTTTGCAATCAAAGCTGCTGAAGATTTAGGGATTCCTGAAGTTCAGTTTTGGACTGCTTCTGCTTGTTCTTTCATTGGTTATTTGCACTACCGTGAACTCATCAAAAGAGGCATTTTTCCTTTCAAAAGTATGTTTTTTTTTTACATCAAAATATTTATATATATTAGTGTTAAGTCCGATACTCTTATAAGGTTGGATTGTCACCACCTAACTTTAAATTAGTATAATATTAAGCCTAAACCGATTTTATTTTTGGGCACCTTTACGAAGCGGCGGGTTCTGCTTTGTGATAGAGGCGGCGGTAGTAGTGCAAGATGATTTGTTGTTGTAGGAGAGACTTGGGTATGCGATTCTTAGTTTAAGGGGAAGATTATTGGGATATCACTCCAAGTCCCACATAGAAAAATAATGCTAGAATTTTCTTATATAAAAATTCTTTACCAAAAATAAAAATTGTTAGGGTTTATATCCAAAATAAATAATATCATACCTAACTTTTGGAAGTATTACTCTAATTTTTTTGATATATATAACATAACATAGTTTAAATACAACATATATATATATATATATATATATATATATATGTTTTGTTTTTTTTCTACTTAAATATATTAATAACAATAATTGAATAGGTAAGACGGGGTCAAATTTTCAATTAATTTATCATTATGGTATAGTTCGGGAAAACTAAGTTTACCTAAGCATTTTACTATATATATTATAATCTTTAGGTGACAAACTTTTTGTTTTTATTATACATGCTTTCCTGGAAATATCCTTCTTTAGATATCATCTTTTGGTTTCAAAAGAGTCTGCCATTCTTTGTCATCATATATAGTGGAAAAAAAACAATCTACACTATGTAAATTACTTGGATTCTTGTAATCTGTCTAAATATATATATATATATATATATATATATATATATATATATATATATGAAGTGTATAAAGTTAATTATTTTTATTCATTAAATTTTTATCTGATAATTTAATTTGATTTCATATAATATTACAGGGAATTCAAAGTTCGACTTTCATATATTTGGTTGGATTAATTGTTTTTAAAGTAGTTAACAATTTAACGATTTTTAATCTATTTATTTTCAGATGATGATTACTTAACAGATGGTACTCTAAATAAAGACGTGAATTGGATATCTGGGATGAGCAATGTTAGATTGAAAGATCTTCCAAGTTTTCTTAGAACAACTGATCCAAATGACATAATGTTTGATTTCTTGGGAGAAGAAGCACAAAATTGTTTGAAATCTCCTGCAATAATTTTCAACACCTTTGATGAATTTGAGCAAGAAGCTTTGAATGCTGTGAAGAACAAGTTCAATTACCCCAACATTTATACAATAGGACCGATTTCTTTACTCGGTAAGCATTTTCCCACAGAGAGTAAAGTCAACTCTTTGAATTCGAGTTTATGGAAACCTGATTCAAAAGTCTTCGACTGGCTCGATACCCAAAAGTCAAACTCGGTTCTTTATGTCAACTATGGAAGTATAACAACAATGACAAGTCAACATTTTACTGAATTTGCATGGGGACTTGCAAATAGTAACCAAAGATTCTTGTGGATCATTAGACCTGATGTGGTGAAAGACGAAGAAGGTAAAACGACGTCGTTGCCAGACGATTTTCTTGAAGAAGTTAAAGAAAAAGGAATGATAACAAGTTGGTGTGCACAAGATCGAGTATTGACACACCCTGCTATTGCTGCATTCTTGACCCATTGTGGATGGAATTCCATGATGGAAACCGTTTGTGCCGGTGTCCCGGTAATTTGTTGGCCTTTCTTTGCTGACCAACAAACCAATTGCCACTATTCTTGTGAGAAATGGAAGATTGGAATGGAAATAAATCACGATGTGAAGCGTGAGGAAGTTGCAGAAATTGTCTGTAAAATGATGGTGGCCGGAGAAGAAGGTGATAAAATGAGGAGGAAGGCCGGAGAGTGGAAGAAGATGGCGGAAAACGCTACCGATGTGGGAGGATCGTCTTATAATAACTTTGACAACTTCATCAAAGAAGCTCTTCACTTTCAAGTATGATATAGCTTTTGTTTTGAATATTATTGTGAAAAATTATGAACACAAATACTATAAGAATAAATGTTTGTATTCTTATATGTTTCAGTGTGGATTATGCTATTGTTGTTGATGAAAGAAAAAATTATTAGTATTTTATTCTAATAATATAAAACTATCAATGTATTTTATTTTAATTATAAAATACAATAGAAAATTATATAAGAAAAACAATTTATTTATCAAAATTTTAACCAAATGTATGATTAAATATACATTGATAATGTGTATTAATATTATTAATATTTTATTTTGTGAGATTAATTATTTTATTTTAATAATATAAGATGGGAATTAACGATAAAAAATTAAAAATTATAAAAAACAATAATTTATGCTGGCTATGGGGTTTAAACCTACGCGCAACAAGATGTTAAATATTCTCCTTCACCTGTCGGGCAATTCTACTAATATATAATAATAATTTAATAAATTTTATTATATCACAATTTATTATTTTTTATGTATATATATAAAATAGTTCTCATGTCTTTAATGAAATAATAAAATTATCAAAATAATTGTAATTCTTTTTTGGGAAAAAAATAAATACTTGTAATTAG
The DNA here is from genome assembly GCA_027405835.1 of Asclepias syriaca. Classification (NCBI taxonomy): domain Eukaryota; kingdom Viridiplantae; phylum Streptophyta; class Magnoliopsida; order Gentianales; family Apocynaceae; genus Asclepias; species Asclepias syriaca. The sequence continues at coordinate 180,405 of CM049932.1, read as the reverse complement.
TAAATAATTATATTATTGAATTTTGTTTTCTCGTAAAATAATAATTTATATAAAAATATATATTAGAATATATTCTACTCATATTTATTATAATTTTTTTTAAAAAAATTATTTTACATTATTATTTATATTTACACAAATAACTAACTATATAATTTGACTATAATTACAATTGATAATTCTTATAAATAGAAATTTATTAGTTTAAAAAATATTAATTCATGAAATATAGATTAAAAAATACAAACTTAAAATTATAAATAAAAAATACAAAATACAAAATACAAAACATATAATAATAAACTAGAATAATTTACAACTTTTTTTTAAAAGAAGAAAAAATGAATGATTTTTTTATTTGTCCATTTATTTCTCGTAACCTTTCATATATATATATATATATATATATAGTAGTCCAATGAAGTGTTCAAATACTACAAAATTGTCTTCTGAGCGAGTATATGGAGTAGTGATAATGCCTTGTTCAATCTTTTCCTTAATAAAGTGGCGATCAACTTCCACGTGTTTTGTCCTGTCATGTTGCACATGATTTTCAGCTATGTTGATTGCTGCTTTATTATCGCACATTAATTCCATAGTGGTTTGAGGAGGAAATCCGATTTCAGTGAGTAGTTTCTTAATCCATAGCAGCTCTGCAATTCCTTTGGACATTCCCCGGAACTCAGCTTCAGCACTTGATAAGGAAATGACCTTTTGCTTTTTACTTCGCCAAGTCACTAGATTGCCTCCGACAAAGGTGAAGTATCTAGACGTAGATCTGCGATCCACTTGATTTCCTGCCCAGTCTACATCTGTATAGCCCTGCACATTTAAATGACCATTTTTAGAAAATAGAATGCCAAAATTACAGGTTCCTTTGAGATACCATAGAATCCTGATAGTTGCGTTCATATGCTCTGTTTGAGGATTGTGCATGGATTGACTGACGACTCCAACTGCATAGGCTATGTCAGGTCTCGTGTGTGATAAGTAGATGAGCTTTCCCAATAGTCTTTGATATTTCTCACAATCAGTTATCCCTTCTTTATTCTTATTTCCTCGCAAATTATAATTTGCTACCATCGGTGTCTCCGCTGGTTTGCAATCAAGGAGTCCTGTTTCTGCTAGAAGATCTAAGATGTATTTTCTCTGTGATAAGAATAACTTATCTTTTGATCTCATGACCTCAATTCCCAAGAAATATTTGAGCTTTCCTAAATCTTTCATTTCAAATTCATTGAATAGGTTTTCTCGCAGTCTTGAAATCTCTTCGTTGTCATTGCCTGTGATAATTATATCGTCCACATATATGATAAGGTAAGTTACTTGGTCCTTCTCTCCTTTAAGGAATAGAGTGTGATCAACATTGCTCTGTCTATATCCACAATTTTTCATTGCAATTGTGAACTTCCCGAACCAAGCTCATGGGGACTGTTTTAGTCCGTATAAAGCTTTCTTTAGTCTGCATACCTCGTTCCTTTTAAACCCATCAGAAAAGCCTGGAGGTGCTTTCATGTAGACTTTTTCCTTCAAATCACCATGTAGAAATGCGTTCTTTACATCGAACTGATGTAAAGGCCAATCCAAGTTTACTGCTAGGGAAAAAAGTACTCGGATGGTATTGATCTTGGCAATTGGACTAAAAGTTTCAGAGTAATCTATACCATAGGTTTGCGTGTATCCCTTAGCTACCAACCGTGCTTTGTGTCTTTCGATAGTCCCGTCAGCTTTGTGCTTGATTGTAAACACCCATTTACATCCCACTGGTCTTACTCCATTTGGTAGGTTGCACTTTTCCCACGTGGAAGTTTTTTCTAGTGCTTGCATTTCGGTTCCCATCGCCTGGTGCCATTCTGGACTATTCTTTGCCTCTTGTGCATTCCTTGGAATTTGAATTGTGTAGAGATTTTGATTGAATGTCTTTACTTCTTTTGATACGTTCCCCCTGACAAGATTGACTACCGGATATCGTGCGGTTCGGGACAGATGTTCTGGTGAGTATCGTTTCGGGGGTATTCCCCTCGTACTCCTTACCGGTAGTCTTGATTTTGGGATATCATCTGCATCACTATGATAAGAGTATACGATTGCGGAAGGTAAAGGAGTGCCCCTAAAAGTTTGTAAAGTTTCAAGAGTACCTTCGTTAGACACATCCGTTGAAGGTGATTCTAGAACAATGGCACTTGCATTGTCGTTCTGTGTTTCCGTGATGAGATTGCCTTCAAGGTTGTTTGTGGGAAGTTTGTCTAACCAACTTAATGGATCAGTATTAGGTGTAGGTTCCCCCTGACTATTATAGTAAAATTCGTGTTCTACAAAATTACAGTCAAAGGTTGTGAACATTTTCTTTGTAGGTGGGTGATAACACCTGTACCCTTTCTGGTTAATTCCATATCCCAAAAAAACACATTTTAGGGCACACAGATCCAACTTTGTGCGGTTTTCCTTTTGAATATGAACAAATACTGAGCACCCAAATATTTTTGGTGGAAGACTCGAGGGTGGGGCCTGTCCTAAAGAGTCATAAAAGGTGTCAGAAGGAGTTTTCATTTTAAGTACCTTTGTTGGAAGTCGATTTATTAGAAAGACAGAGGTTGCAACTGCCTCAGGCCAGAAAAATTTTGGAACCTTTGATTAACAGAGCTCTTGTGATTTCTAAAATGATTCTATTTTTCCTTTCTGCCACCCCATTTTGTTGAGGTGTGTTTGGACACGAGGTTTGATGAATAATCCATTTTTCTTGAAAAAAGCTTTTTAATTTTTGGTTTACAAACTCTCCTCCATTATCTGACCGAAGAATTTTAATTCCCTTTTGAAATTGATTTAAAATCATGTAGAAAAAATGAATAAAAATTTGAGCAACCTCGGATTTATTTTTTAAAAAATATACCCATGTCATTCGAGAGTGATCATCAATAAACAATAAGAAATATGAGAATTTATTATGACTAGTACTGGGTGCTGGGCCCCAGACATCTGTATGTATTAAATCAAATAAGTTTGATGCCCTAGTATTTGAAGGAAAATGAGGTTGTTTATGACTTTTTGCCAAGACACAAGTTTCACATACAAAATTATTAGGGAGGGTAGGAAATAAAACCTTAAAATAGTTGGCAGAGGGATGACCTAATCGTCTATGCCAGACCCAATTGTTATTTCTGTCATTGACCATAAGAGCGGAACCTCGAGGGGCAATATCATCGACGTAATACATGTCGTTTCTTTCAGTGCCACACCCAATAATCTCCTTGGTCCGGATATCCTGTAGTAAGCAAAAGTTGGCATAAAGGGATACAACACAATTCAACTATTTAGTAACTTGACTAACAGACAACAATTTGCATGAAAGTGAGGGAATATATAAACACTTTGACAATTTTAAGCTCGGTGATATCTCAACACTTCATATTTTTTCTACCTTTACTAAGTTTCCACTAGCAGTAGAAATGTTTTTCTTTATCGGGAGATGGTTAGCACTGATATCTCTAATATCGTATGTCATAGTATCAGTGGCTCCTGAATCGATAATCCAATTTTTATCTTTATTTTGTTTGGACTGACAGGACAAGGCAACATGTTTTCTATTAATTTTATTTAGATGTGAAAATATACTATTCCTAGGGAATTCCTTTTTTCTTTTTGTATCATTTAACAGGCCAAACCTATTACTAGTTTTTACTGGTTCACCTAAAAAATTATTATTATTAGACGAGATTATTTCATGCACAAAATAACTATTAAAGGGTTGTGGGCCTGTTCCAAAGGAACTAGGCCCGTTACCTGGTTCTAGCCCATTACTGGGCCCATTGACCCGTCTCCTCTCCTTATACCCGTCTTGCCCATCTCTTTGCCCTAGTTCTCTGGCCGCCGCCGCTTCCAGATGTAATCTTCTTCTTTCAGAGGCGGTCGTTGGCCAGATCTCTCCCGATGTGGTCCTCTTCTAGTCGGGTTTACCGGGTATGGGTGTCGTGAGCAGAGTTCTCGTGGCTCCGTATGCTGCGAACCCTTCTTCTGGCTGGATCGTGTCGGAGTGTTCACGGTCGTCGATGGCCGCCGCCGCTTGACCAGCCTTGTCGTGTGGTAGCCGTCGCTTGTTCCAGTTCTCTGGAAAGCCGTGAATGAAGAAGCAATTTTGCTTCTTATGTCCGAGTTTCTTGCAATTTGTGCATTTGAGTGTTTTGTGTTTGTTCTTGTTCCGATCTTGCCACGCTTCAGATCTCTGGGGTTGTTGGTTTGCCTTGTACCTTGTACTGAGACCCGATCCTATGCCGTCGCCGGAGGGTCGTCCGAGGATCTGGAGCTGGGATTCCTCCTGGCGAGCGGCAGCGTAGGCAGCTTGTACACTGGGCATGGAACTTTCTTTTAGAATGTCCCTTATGTCCCTTTTGACCAGTTCGAACCGGTCGTCCATGCTGTTGAGGAACTGGAACAGTTTCTGCTCTTGCCGGTCGTTATCCCACGCGGTAATGTCTTCGGGACTTTTCATTGGGTTTTTTTCCTGAGATCTATCTCCTGCCATATTTCTTGAAAACAAGAATAATAATCCTCCAATGATTGATTTGATTGTGCATATGTGTTTGCCTTTACTGAGAGATGGAATATTTGCAAGGAGTTTTCTCCTGATCTGTAGGTTGTGTTGAGGCCGTCCCACAGTGCTTTAGTCGATGGGTATTGGATGAACCGGCCAATCAATGAGGGGTCCATGGCCTGGATGATCCATGTGAAAACCTGGAGGTCCGACTGCTTCCATTTCCCGAATTCGGGATTGTTGGGACTTGGTGGCGATGGATTTCGAGTGAGGTGGTGTTCTCTGCCCCGTGCTTGAATTGCCAATTTTACCAAATCGGACCATAGTGCAAAATTGTGTTCGTTGAGCTTTAGATCAACGTGAGGGTTGCTGTTTTGTTCCGATTGTTGATTGATCTTTAACAGTCGTTCGAGGGCTTCGGTTGTGAGGGCGGTGGTTTGGCCGCCACCTTTTGAGGTTGGGCTGGTAGAACCATCTTCTTTACCCATGATTGGTAAATGATGAGAAACAAAAAAGATCCTTTATGTGGATCAGTTTTGCTCTGATACCATGAAGAGATTTTGAACAATATCAAACTAGTTTTTTTTTCTTTTTCTTATATAAAGTTGTGTATTGTTTACACTATTTATATTGCTTAGAATATGTAAAAGAAAGGAAATGATTTTCATTCCTAATCTATGTTTGGAATGTGCCAAACAGCTCCTTCCTTCTTGGAGTCAAACGGCTCCTTCATTCTTGGTTCTTCAAACGGCTCCTTCCTTACAATATCAATAGCATATTCATAAAAAATATCAAAGGAAACAAAAAATGAAAAGCTTTAGTTTGATATTATTTCTTCTTCCATTGATATGTTTTGTATTATCAAATGATTTCATAGAAGCATGTAACCCTAGTGGGAAAATAAAGGGCAAAACTCCACCAGCCGGGCAATGCAACCAAGAACACTATGATAGTATTCCTATTGTCGCACTTTCCACCGGATGGTATAAAGGTGGCAGTCGGTGTTTCAACAATATTACTATAAAAGGAAATGGTCGGAGCGTGACTGCCATGGTTGTTGATGAGTGTGATTCCACCATGGGATGTGATCAAGATCATGATTATCAACCTCCATGCCCTAATAATATTGTGGATGGTTCAAAAGCTGTGTGGGAAGCTTTGGGCATTTCTGATCCTGATGATGTTGGCTCTTTGGAAATCACTTGGTCTGATGCTTAATTAGATTCATCATACAAATATATTTCAAGATTGTGTAATATATTCTATATTTTGTTTATATATATATATATAATCAATCCTTTTATTTGACATAATAGAAATTATATTATAAATGTTACATAAAATCGCAGAGGCTGTAAAAGTTCATAATTGTGTGAAAACAGAGTAACCATGAAGTTCAAAATTACACAACAATTATATCACAAAATTCAAGAACTAAGGTATCTCAAAACAATACAATATAGATACAAAATATGATTTCTATTACTCAAGTTTTACAAATAAACTTCAAGAATGGAAGAACCTTAATGGAAATAAACTTCCTTCTCAACTCAACTTAGTCTTCTTTCCTAACATTTCCATTGCTTTCCTGCTTAACAAGGAATGACTTCATGTGTTTATATAGTTCCTTAGGTTTCTCAATATTAATGGCACGTCCACAATTTTTTACTATTACAAGTTAGACGTTGTTGTTTTCCAGATGCCTGTACAACACAAACGAAATAACTATTTGAACATTTTTTGTTTCAATTTTGTTGTCGAAGCATTTGGAGATCCTAGTAGTAGTGAATATGTAACTAACCTTTTCAACCTGTGGCCTAATTCCAGTGGAAATACTTGATCACTGTCTCCCCAAATGATTAGTGTAGGCTATGCAGACAAACAAAATACTGTTAAGAGGTGCCTTTAGAGGAAGAGGTGGCAGGTCACAAGGCTCAAAGGTTGTGTGCCAAGTTTGTCATGTTCCAGGACACAGTGCTGACAGATGTTGGCATAGATATGATCAAAGTTATGGCACATCAAACAATAGTCAGAATAGTGCAAGTGGTGTTGTGAAGAACTATCAGAACAAGAATCATTCACTAAAAATGGTGCTTATCCCTAATAGTAACTTTTCAAATAATGAAGGATGGTGGTATCCAGACTCTGAAGCTTCCACACATGTCACCAGTGAGCTCAATAATATGACTTATGTCTCAGAATATAATGGATCTAACAAGCTGCAGTTAGGAAATGGGCAAAGTGAGAATATCAGTCACATAGGTAACACCACCCTTCATTCTAGTCAAACTGATAAATTATTTCAACTTAAGGACTTGTTACATGTGCCTAGTATAACTAAGAATCTCATAAGTGTTTCAAAATTTGCCCTTGACAATGATGTGTTCTTTGAGTTTCATCCTTTGATCTGTCTTGTAAAGGATCAAGCTACTCATCAGGTCCTTCTCAGAGGAATGCTTAAGGATGGTCTCTACAGATTTCACTTGGTTCATCATGGAGATTCTGGAAATAAAGAAGCAATCCTTCAAGATCAGCCTTATGGTTTTAATATTTCTGTTTGTAATAACTTTGGATGTCAGTTTATGGCACAAGAGATTTGGTCATTGTAGTTATGAAATTGTTAAGAGGGCTTTGAGAGATTGTAAGATTCCATTTGATAATAGAGATCATGATTCAAAAATTTGTCATCCTTGTATTCTCGTTAAAAGTCATAAGTTGCCTTTTGGAAATTTTGAAACTCAAACTAATGCAGCTTTTGATTTAGTACACACTGATATATGGGGTCCAGCTCCTTTACAATCTGTAAATGGATACAAGTATTATGTGACTTACATAGATGATTACACTAAACACACTTGGATATATCTGTTGAAGTTGAAGTCAGAAGTTGCTGGTACCTTTATTCACTTTCATAGTCTGGTGCAAACACAGTTTCAAACAAAGATAAAGATGGTGCAAAGTGATGGAGGTACTGAGTATAAGCCCTTAAATAATGTTTTCAAGGAAAATGGAATCATACAGAGGATCTCATGTCCTTATACACCTGAACAAAATGGCTGTGCTGAGAGAAAGTACATACATGTTGTGGAGATTGGGTTGGCTTTACTGGCTCAATCTTGTATGCCTTTGAAATATTGAGATGATGCTTTCACCACAACTGTGTATTTGATCAATAGACTGCCAACAAGATCCATTCAATATGTATCTCCTTATGAGAAACTTACAAAGCAAAAGCCAGCCTATTCTGCCCTAAAGGTTTTTGGTTGTCTAGCATATCCTCATGTTAGATCTTATAATGATCATAAACTGGAATTTAGGGCTACTGCAGGAGTGTTTATTGGATATACCTCTCAGTATAAGGGATATATGATTCTTCTGTCAACAGGAAAAGTAATTGTCTCAAGGCATGTAGTTTTTGAAGAAAGTGTTTTTCCCTTCTCCAAGAAAGATTGTTCTGAGATGCAAAGAAAAGAACATGCTAGTTCTGTATTCACATCATTGGAGCTTACAGTGATGAGTTTTTCTTTGACAACTTCATCAAAGAAGCTCTTCACTTTCAAGTATGATATAGCTTTTGTTTTGAATATTATTGTGAAAAATTATGAACACAAATACTATAAGAATAAATGTTTGTGTTCTTATATGTTTCAGTGTGGATTATGCTATTGTTGTTGATTAAAGAAAAAATTATTAGTATTTTTTTCTAATAATATAGTATGGGATTTGGACATGAAAAATTATATTAATTGGTTTAAAATTTTGATTAATTATAAAATACAATATAAAATTATATAACAAAAACAATTTATTTATCAAGATTTTAACCAAATGTATGATTAAATATACATTGATAATGTGTATTAATACTATTAATATTTTATTTTGTGAGATTAATTATTTTATTTTAATAATATAAGATGGGAATTAACGATAAAAAATGAAAAATTATAAAAAATAATGATTTATGCTGACTATGTGACTATGGGGTTTAAACCCAAGCGCAACAAGATCTTAAATATTCATCTTCCCAATTCTACTAATATATGTAGGGGTGGCGTAATAAATTCAACCAAAGATTACGAAAAATTAATAAAGCAGTAAAATTGACACCAAGGTTTAGGTGGAAAAACCCTCTTTAAATAGAGGTAAAAAACCACCGGCGAGAGAGCCAAAAATTCTACTAATATTGACGAAAGTACAAAATATTTTCTTCAGACTAACAAGACAAAATAGCCCATTACAAATTCTCTACGAGTATAGAAATACTCAACCAAGAAGTAGAGAAAAGAAGAAAATATAAAGGGAGAGATTGACTGTGGAGGTGTTAGAAAGAATAGAGATTATTCGGCCAAAGGAAGCAAAAGAATGTAAAACATATGTATGCCCAAGTATAGATATAAGCCGTATATATATATACATAAACCACTAGCCACCGTTGTTGACCAAGAAAAAGAGAGTTGATATATATACGCAGCAGTTTTGACAAGAATGCAGGCAGCAATTGTTGATAGGAATGCAGACAGCAGTTGTTGACTGTTGAATCTTCTTGGCAGCACTTGTTGAAGAAGAAAAGGAGAGCAACCAACAAATCTCCACATTGATCTCCTTTTGACCGGAAATACTCTCTTGCCATGAAATCCTGTTAACAATGAATGATACCAGCTAAGTCCAAGCAATGATCGAACTTAGCGGCTGGAAGTAGTTTGGTTAACATATATGTAGGATTTTCAGTTGTATGGATTTTTTCCACAGTAATTTCTCCTGCATCAACAATCTCTCGGATAAAGTGGCGTTTAATATCAATATGCTTGGTCTTTGAGTGATGCTTGCTATTACTGACCAAGTGGACAACACTCTGACTGTCGCAGAATATAACAAGAATGTTTTGTTGTAAACCAAGTTCAGTAACCAAGCCTCGGAGCCAGATAGCCTCTTTCACTCCTTCAGTAGCAACAATATATTCTGCTTCAGTGGTGGACAAAGCCGCAACGGCTTGACGTTATGAATACCAACTGATAGCAGAGCCGCAGAGTGTAAAGATATAGGCTGAAAGTGATCTTCTCCTATCTAAATCACCACCGTAGTCGGCGTCAACATAACCAACTACGCCTCCTGGATCAGACTTTTGTCTATCAAATACCAAACTAATATCAGGAGAACCCTTCAAGTAACGAAGGATCCATTTGACAGATTTCCAATGCTGTTTTCCTGGGTTGTGCATGAATCTGCTAACAACACTAACCGCATAAGCCAAATCAGGCCTAGTACATACCATAGCGTACATAAGGCTTCCGACTGCATTAGAATACGCGACATGTGACATGCGCTTTTGTTCCTCTTCTGATTGTGGACACTGATCTGATGACAACTTGAAGTGGGCAGCAAGTGGAGTATTAACATCTTTGCATCTCGCATTCCAAATCTGTCAAGCATCTTCATTACAACTTTTTCTGTGATAGAAAAAGTTTTCGAGCTTGACGAACTCTGTTAATCTCCCATCCAAGAATCTTCTTGGCAGGACCTAGATCTTTCATATCAATTCACTGTTGACTGCACCTTTAACTTGTCAACAAGAGTTTTAAATCTTTTGCAGCAATTAACATATCATCAACATATAACAGCAAGTATACTAGTGATCCATCAGATGTTTTTTGAAATAGACGCACTTATCATAACTACTTCAGAACTAGCCATGTCCATCATGAAGGAATCAAACCTTTTATACCATTGTCTTGGTGACTGCTTCAAACCATAAAGAGATTTCTTCAGACGACATACATGGTTCTCTCTTTCCAGGAACAACGAACCCCTCCGGCTGCTGATAAATTCTTTCCTCAAGATTACCATGAAGAAAGCATTTTCACATCTAACTGTTCCAGCTCCAAATCATACAAGGCAACTGGAGCAAGTAATACACGAATTGAAGAATGACGAACAACGGGAGAAAAATATCTCGTTTAAAGTCAATACCTTCCTGTTGATCAAAACCTCTTACTACAAACTTGCTTTGTACCTACTTCATTTTCAACACCGGGGGATGCCTTCTTTTCTCTTAAAGACCATTTGCAACTAATGGCTCGCTTGCCTTCCGGTAACTCACCAAATCCCATGTTTCATTTTTGAGAAGACTCCCGGCTTCTTCTTGCATAGCAGCAATCCACTTTGCTGAGTCGTCACTAGAGATAGCTTCAGAATAATTATTGGGTTCACCGTCTTCACCCATCTCTTGTGCAACAGTCAATGCATAAGCAATGTTGGTAGATTCTGTGATTAGTCTTTGAGTCGGTTTTCTGGGCCTTTGTTGTGGAAGTTCTTGAGCCATAGACCACGGTTGTTGTAAACCTCGACGTTGAGGTGGATGTTGTTGTGGACTCATTTGTTCAGTAGTGACTTCATCTTCTTGAGTGGTGGAAGAATTAGGGATATTTGCTTCCAGAATGGGAGCTTTAGTCTCAAACTCCACCTTCTCTCGAACATCCTCCTGATCACCTGTATCAGTGTAGGGAACAACAATATCTTTTCCAGAAGATAGCATAACATTTTCATTAAAGGTTACATTCTGACTATGAAATATTTTGCGAGATTCAGGGTCATACAAACAATAGCCTTTAACCCCTAGGCCATAACCTAAGAAAATGCATTTCTTAGCACAAGGTTCCAATTTTCCCTCGTTCACATGAGAATAAGCAGGGCAACCAAATATTCTAAAATTAGAATAATCAACAGGGTTACCTGACCAAACTTCTTCTGGAATTTTACAGTCGAGTGATCGATTTGGTGAGCAGTTTATCAAGTAGCATGATGTTGAAGCTGCTTCCGCCAAAAATCTTTTTCCAGAGTAGAATGGGAGAGCATACACCGAACTTTCTCCAAGATGGTTCTGTTCATCCTTTCAGCAACTCCATTTTGTTGTGGAGTTCCTGGAACGGTGAAATGTCTGGCGATACCTTCTTTCTTGCAGAACTCATTAAACTCATGAGAACAAAACTCGAGGCCATTGTATGTCCTTAGCCTCTTGATCTTCTTGCCAGTCTAGTTCTCAATTAATAATTTCCACTCTTTAAAGGTGGAAAAAGCTTCATTCTTTTGCTTGAGAAAATATACCCAGAGTTTAAGTGAAAAATCATCAATAAATGTCAACATATAATGACATTTACCTTTGGAGGGAACTCTCGATGGACCCCAAAGATCTGAATGGATGTAATCCAAGGTACCTTTGGTCCTGTGAATGGCTTTTGAAAAGCTAACCTTTCTCTGCTTACCAAAAATGCAATGCTCGCAGAAATCGACCTTACCGGTACAATGGTTGTCAAGATAGCCTTTTCTTTTGAGAATTTGGATTCCCTTTTCACTCATGTCTCGGTATTCAGGAGATAACCGCGCTGTACGCCAAGCGTCACTTCGTGAAACAACGACAAGACTGTCATAGTCTTCAGCTCCTCCCGTTTCCAGTCGCCGTCCAGCCGCGGAAAGGCTAAGACCACAACCAGAGACTTCTAGACGTTCTCGGGATTTGAGAGAACAATCAACTCTAAAAGAATAGATGACACAGAAAAAGAGCTACAAAGGTTACAAAAAGAAAATGAACAACTAAAGCAAGAGCAAGAGCTTTCACGACAATGGTTGAAATTAAGGGCTGAATTTAAGAAAGCAGGAGTGGAACTACCACCCCTGAGATTCCTAGACGATCCCTCTGAACAACTTCCGCAACGAACGCAAACCTTAGCCACTAAGAAAGATGAAAAGCGAGGTACGCAAACAGGCGGAAAACGATGTCAAACAATCAGCGAAGTAGGCAAGAGTCACCACATTTCGAAACCCGTTCTGAAGCATGGGGCCAGAAAGCGTTACTCCGAGTATAGCCCTGAAAAAGGAAAAAGTGCTACTAAAGTCCAACGAACGAGATCTATTGAATTAGGTCCTTTCGCCAAGTGGATCCAAAGTGTTGCCCCTGATCCAAGCCTCAAGATTTCGCAATTCATTCTCTACTCCGGGCAAACTCCTTGAACATGTCTGCCGTTACAAATTGGCCATGGGATTAGTCACAAATGATGAAGCCATCTTGTGCAAAGCCTTCCCAAGCACTTTATCCGATAAAGCTTTAACATGGTTTACTTCCCTTAGGGCAGGCTCCATTGATTCCTGGCATACTCTAGAAAAGATGTTTCTAGATAAATTCAGTACGACATGGATCATACCAAAAGCAAGAAGAGATCTAGCCAACATCAAACAACGAGAGGACGAGACCCTGCTATCTTTCTTGGAACGATTCAAGAAAACTTATGATGACATCGAGGGGATCAGGCAAGATACGGTCATCACTTGCTTTAGAGGAGGATTCCGATCCAGAATGCTGTACACCGAACTTCAATTAAGAAAGTCAGAAACCATCAGTGAAATGTTCGACGTTGCTAGAAAGGTGGCACTGGCCGAAAGTAGTGCAATGAAATCCAGCACAAAAAGGAAGGACAAACAACACGAACATCAGAAAGATGTCTCTTCAAATTTCCCAAAACGAAGAGACAAAAATTGAAGTAAAAAATTTGAAACCTTTACACCCCTGAACGTCCCGAAGGAAAGTTTGATAGCAGTAATAAAGGATAAGTACTGAGTGAGAGATCCCGCTCCAATGAGACCTCAATCATTCCCTACATGGGATAAAACAAAATTCTGTGGGTTTCACAGAGATTATGGACACACCACAGAAGATTGCATCCAATTGAAAAGGGAAATTGAAAGACTCATCCGAGAAGGATGCTTGAAGGAATATGTTGCTGACATGCAACAACAGAAGTATAAAGGTGAAAGGGTCATCAATATGATAAACCCGAAGTATGAATTCGAGCAGTCGGAGGTGATCACCTTTACAAATGAGGAATTAGAGAACAATGAGGAGACCAAAGTCACTCCTATTATCCTCGAGATTCTCATGACTAGGGATGGAATCGACAAGTGCACGATAAAAAAGGTTCTGGTTGACACCGAAGCCACGAAAAATATTATGGACTTTCGATGTTTCAATGAGATGGGCTTGAAAGATGAGCACCTCAAGCCAAGTAAAATGGTACTGGAAGGGTTCACATCGCACAAAGTACCAGTTAAAGGAACGGTGAAGATGCAAGTCACCCTCGACGAGGGAGACAGAATAAGAACTGATGAGGTAAATTTTTATATTGTGGATTTGGAGTCCCCGTATAACATCATATTAGGGACACCCTTTCACGCAGCCTTTGATCTTGTGATTTCCACATCACACCAACAAGTGAAGTTCAACACCTTGCGAGGTGTTAGATTTGTAAAGAGCAGTCCCCGGAGTTTGTTGGGACAGATTATGAAAATAAAGAGGAAAAGGGATTCCTCCACCGAAGTTGGGTACATAAACTCTATAACAGTTGACAATGACCTAAGGATACAGAGGATACTAGGAAAACAAATCTGTGACTTAGTCATCAAAGTATCGCGGGAAAGCGAGTTTGACAAAGTAGTCATAAATCCAAATTATCATCAGCAGTGTGTCAAAATTGGAAGGGAAATGTCGGATACACTCAAACAAGGTATCATCAAGTTTCTGAAGGATCATCAAAGTAGTTTCGCCTTGTACACGGAAGACATGCCAGGTATTGACACCTCCATAGCCGAACATGCGTTGAATATAAGCCTGACATGCCACCTAGTAAAACTGATACGCGAAAATCGTATCACTTTTTTAGCATGCTTTTATGTATGAATTTGGGTGAAATCGAGGGTAATTTGGTCTTGATTGTTCATTATTCACTTAATTTCACAATTTTTATGATTTTGGAAGTGTTAGGTGAAAAGTAGACGAAAACAGCAAATTTTGGGGCAAAAACGCAATTTTTGGAAATGTTGACTCGGTCAAAAGGTCAGGACGGGCGTCCCGACCAAGTCAAGGCACCGGGACGGGTGTCCAGGACCCGGGACGGGCGTCCCGACCTGGTCAACTGACCAGGACGGGCGTCCCAATCCGGGACGGGCGTCCCGAGCCGCCAGAAGCTATCCCACATCAAAATTTTCAGAAATTTTCACTCCGGGAAGCTGCTATAAATACCCCAGGCCTCCAGCAGTTGAATTCATTCCTCTCCACTCGATTTGAGTCATTTAGTGGTGTCCAGTGTACAATTCTCTAGTACACAACTCACTCAGAGACTCAGATCTCAGTTTTCTTTCTTGTTAGTGTTTTGTTTTAGTTTCTGAGAAATAGTCTCAAATCTTAGGTTTCTATAGATAGGTTCGTTTTTGGTATTCATAGAATACCCGAGATTTCGTTAGGAGATCCTAAGAGGGCTCTAGGCGTTCGAAGAGTCAGTCCACAGGGCTGGGCTTAAGCTGGGTATTAAGGTAAAGCCCAGTTACTAGGCTGAGGAAGCGTCCTCCGACGGTTCTGGCGAGCAGAGTTGGGTCAAGCAATACGGCATATACAGCAGTACGCTCCATCGGCGAGACTTCGTGAAGGGTGAATTCTTTATGGCATCGGTCCCCCTGTCCCTCTCTTATATGTTGTTATTGTGTTTGTCCAAATAACTGTTTGAATACCAGATTATGTTTTTATGAATATTTGTTATTTATGTTGAAGTATTATGTTTTTCTAGAAATGGCCACCTGCTTAAATATCCATTATGTCTGCATGTTTATTGCCGTTCTTTTAAACTGAAATTAGGGTTATAGACAATTCCTAACCACGGTCTATTCATAACCTGTTTAGTTTAACAGACATCAATTAGTATTGGTGTCTGGCATACTAGATAAAATAATCTGCGGAACACCCCGTTGGTTGAAAGTAGTCTAGGTAGGCTGAGTAGAGTTTTATGCCGGCGGTTATGCGACGAGCAGTATGATCCCCAAAGTGACATAGGGCAGTCATTGCTGACTTTAGTCCGAGCCGTGAGTAGGGCTGTTACCCTTCGATGGGGTGGTAGCGTAGAAACTCAGATGTGGTAGCCTTTAGACACAGAACATAATTGCAATCCAGGCCAAGACATGTCTAAAACACTCGAATATAGGTCAATCAACGTATAGTAACAATATAACATAAAATCAGGATCTAATCTTTAAAACACTTTCAGGTTTAGCTAGACTTAAACCTAGTGGAGAATGAATCACCCTCTCATCAAAATTATTGATGAAGATTGCATAACTGGATTATAAGATAAGAGTTAGGAAGAAAGGCTAGTTACTACTAAGCCGTTGCCACTTCCCTGGGAGTACGATATTTATTTAATAAAATCGTAGATACTTTCCAACAGACTAGCTACACGATAGGTACTCTGCCTTAGGTTCTGGCTGATTAAGTGACACCATAGAGACTAAATGTGACAATTAGTCAATCACAGTCCTTAATTATTCATAATCAACATAGGGTAAAATAACACCTATTTAGCACATCGGTCGGAAACCGCATCAAAAACAAAAGTCTAGACAGTTCGGAGAAGAAAAAATACAAGGCATGAAGGAAGAAGTAGAGAAACCGTTGAAAGCGGGATTCATACGCGAGGTTAAGTACCCCACATGGCTAGCCAATGTTGTAATGGTCAAGAAATCCAACGGAAAATGGAGGATGTGTATTGATTACAGTGACCTCGATAAAGCATGCCCCAAAGATTATTACTCGCTACCTCGGATTGATGCTCTAGTGGATTAAATTGCTGGATACGAATTTTTGAGCTTCATGGACGCTTTCTCGGGCTATCATCAAATAAAAATGAAGCCAAGTGACTAAATACATACTTCATTCAAAGCTGCAGGGGCCATATATTCCTACAATGTCATGCCGTTCGGCTTAAAGAATGCGGAGGCCACATATAAAGGATGATGAATCATATCCTCCAGAGTCAAATCGGAAGAAATATAGAAGCTTATGTTGATGATATGGTTGTCAAACCAAGCACGAAGTATCACATTTGGATGATCTGGAGGAAACATTCTCAAACCTGGTGAAGTTTAACCTCAAGCTGAATCCAACAAAGTGCACATTTGGGGTAAAATCTAGAAAGTTCCTGGGTTTCATGACATCCGAACGAGGAATTGAAGCTAACCCAGAAAAATTGGGGGCCATAGCTCGACTTACCGAGCCCCGATGTATCAAAGATATTCAAAGGTTAAATGGGTGTATCGCTGCATTGGGACGCTTTATTTCAAAGTCAGCGGAAAACTGCCTTCCATTCTTCAAAGCTTTAAAAAACTCAAAGAATGACTTCATATGGACTCCCGAGTGCAGCAGCGCTTGGAAAAATTTGAAAGGCCATCTACTAAGCCTTCCTCTACTACGACCTCCAAATGTGGGAGAAACACTTTTCCTGTATTTATCTTTCTTCGACTGGGTTGTAGCATCGGTGTTGATAAAAGAGGAAGGGGCAAAGCAGTACCCCGTGTACTTCGTAAGCAAGGCCCTACGACGCTGAGTCCCGATATTCAAACATTGAAAATCTGGAGTACGCATTAGTAATTTCAACACGAAAACTCAAACCATATTTCGAGTCTCATCCCATTGTTGTCTACACTAATGCCTCATTAAGGCAAAATTTTCATAAATTGGATCAATCGGGAAGGATGCTTCGATGGTCAATCAAATTGTGTGGGCAAGAAATAATCTTCAAGCCATGGACAGCTATCAAAGCACAGGCTCTCGCAGATTTTCTCGCGGAAGGATCCTTCACAGAATCAAACATGGAAAGAAATGATTCACCAATGGAACCTTGGGAACTGAAGGTGGACGGAGCAGTCAACGCCAACGGCGTCGGAGTGGGCGTTGTCTTAACTTCTCCCAATAAACAATACACTGAAATACAGGCTATCAAATTGAAGCCTAATCTCTCGAATAATCAAGCAGAGTACGAAGCGTTGCTGATTAGAATGGAATGGGCCCATGAGGCAAATATAACGGCTTTAAGAGTCTATAGTGACTCACAGTTAGTGGTGAATCAGGTTCAAGGGACCTATGCGGTACAATCAGAGGGTCTACAGTCATATGTAGACAAAGCTAGGCAATGGAAAGAAAAATTTAATCCTTTCACCCTATCTTTGATCAGCAGAAGGGACAACCAACAAACAGATAGATTGGCTAAAACTGCTTTCGGAGAGACCCATAACGAAGAAGGCATCCCAGTGGAGAGAGTGGCATCAATCTCAAGAGAGACTCACCTAATTCAACACTTACAACCTACTTCGGAAAATTGGGTTAATGAGATGGTAAATTTTATCCGTTCGGGCTAAGCAAATACGACGACAGTCAGCCAGATATACCATTCATGATGGTGTTTTGTACAGACGCTCTTTCTCAAAACTTTTGCTTCATTGCATTACGTCATTCCAAGTAAACGAGTTACTCGCTGAGATACACGAAGGAGTATGTGGAGGATATCCCGGAGCCCGAGCGTTGGCAGAAAGAGTAATCAACCAAGGATACTATTGGCCTATGCTAAGAGAAGATGCTAAGAGGTATGTCAAGAAATGTAATACATGCCAAATTTTTGGGAGTATACCGCAACTACCTTCCATAGAACAAACCCCAGTTGTGGCGGCCTGGCCGTTCGATATATAGGGAATGGATCTGATGGGAAAATTCCCAAGAACAAGAAATGGCTACGAGTACTTGGTAGTGGCGGTTGATTATTTTTTAAAATGGATCGAGGCAAAAGCTCTAACACATCCCACAGAGGAAAACATCTCTAAGTTTTTCCAAGAAAATAATCTATGTCATTTTGGGATACCTACAATGGTAATTACTAATCATGGGGTTCAATTTTCATCAAAATTCACCTCGGAGTGCCAACGATTATACATAAAGCACTGGAAGTCTTCAGTAGCACACCCTCAAGGAAATGGTCAAGCAGAGGCTGCCAACAAGTTGGTATTACTGGCTCTTAGAAAGAACTTGGAAGGAAAGTCTAACAAATGGGCTGACGAGTTGAATCCAGCTTTATGGGCAGTCCAAACTTCGACTAGGGGCCCCACAGGAGAAACGGCATACACACTGGTATAGGGTTCCGAAGCAGTAGTACCAGCCGAAGTCGCACTACCCATAGCAAGAGTCTCAATGTATAATGAAGACACCAACAGAGAAAGAAGAAGTATAGATCTAGATCTTCTAGAAGAACGAAGAATATAGCAAGCCGCCTGAGATCATAGTCGTTCAAGCAAAAGGCCAAAAAATCCCATGATAAGAAAATGTTCAAACAACCAATAAAGATTGGAGATTGGGTACTCCAGAAAATAGAAGGCACTGCAAGGCATATAAAAGCAAACAAGTTAATGCAAAATTGGAAAGGACCGTACCTCGTCAAAAGCGAAGTAAGACCTGGCACCTATATGCTCATGAACAAAGACGGTATCCTCCTCCCAAACCGTGGCATACAAATCACTTGAAAAGGTACTATGTGTAAGTAGTACTTAAGTCATTTCTTTAAGTGTCAGGTTAATTTTGGAAACTTTAATTTAGAATGCTAGAACACAAGTACCGAGTTAACCTCGGGAAACAACATTTCATTATGGTTACGTTTGAGTTAATTTTGAAATAAAATAATAAGTCCAGCTCAGGAAAATGTTACCACGAAGTCAAAACTTGTGGTTAGTATACAAGGTTCCATAAGACAACTTAATGGTTACGAAGTTAAAAGTACCGAGTTAAACTTGAGAAAATATCCTAATATTACCATTAAGTTAATGGTTATGAAGTTAAAAGTACCGAGTAAAACTTGGAAAAATATTCTAATATTACCATTAAGTTAATGGTTACAAAGTTAAAAGTACCGAGTTAAACTTGGAAAAATATTCTAATATTACCATTAAGTTAATGGTTACGAAGTTAAAAGTACCGAGTTAAACTTGGGAAAACATTCTAATATTACCATTAAGTTAATGGTTACGAAGCTAAAAGTACGGAGTTAAACTTGGGAAAATATTCAAACTTTACCATTAAGTCATTGGTTACGAAGTACCAAGTTAAACTTGAGAAATATCTAAATCCATTTCTTAGTACAAAGCCCGGAGGTAAAGAAATATCGAGTTATGAGCCAAAGCCGCCAAGATCTGAGTATCAAAATAGGAACACAAGTAAAAGAGCGAATATAAAAAATAGAGTAGTGTTGCATTCATTAAAATGATACAAGAGGTTCCAAGTACAAAAAAAAATTACAAAGATCAAGGAGCAGAGTTATTATTGTCCAACATATCCCAAAAAGTGGGAGTGGTAGGCTTGGGAGGATTCCAGAACGGCTTCCTCCTTTTCTTGTCCCGATCACGGAGTGCCTCCAGCTCTTCTGCGGTAAAATGAACAAAGTTTGCACCTTGTCTGTAGACTTCATTGTCGAAGTTGGATTGAAAGGCTCACAGAAGAATAGACTTGTCCTCAAAGTGAGGATGAAGCAGACTTGTCCTACACAGAGATCCGACTAGCCACAGCTTCATCCCGGGCTGAGTTCAAATCAACATTAGCATCTTGCAACTCCGTGATCTTTTCCTCTACCTTGATCAACCTCTCTTTCAATTCGACCATCTCGCTAGTCATCTGAATCGTTTCAGAACTAGCTAACTACGAGCGAGTGGCCTGATCAACAACCGCAGACTCTAGAGCAGCTAAACGGGGTTCATTGGCCGCCCACCACTCTTCATTGGCTGCTGCTCTGTCAGTTTGCTCCGAAGATCGAGAATTGGCAATGTAAATAACTAAGGAAGAAACTTGCCAAAGGAAGATATATTTCAAATATATACACAAAGAAAAATCATTTGAAAAAAAAAATTTTGACCAAAGGCTTACCTGAGCTAACATAGCACCAACTCGGTTGGTAGCCTCATCCACTCCCATCTTGCCCATCGAGGCCAAGGACTCGGCATCGGCAGCTCGGTTCAGGATGGCACCACC
>CM049932.1:125000-155000 GCA_027405835.1 Asclepias syriaca | reverse complement strand
CCCACATAAAAAAATGATACAAGAATTTTCTAGCATAAAAATCCTACTTAGTATGGAGCTTTTTGAAAATTTATCCAAAAATAAAAACCGTAAGATTTATATCCAAAACACATAATATCATACTTTTTGGAAATATTGCTCTAAATTTTTTGATAATTTAATATTTCCAAACTATAAGATAATATATATATATATATATATATATATAATATATAATATATATATATATATATATATATATATATATATATATAGTTTCCAAATGTTAAATTATCAAAATTTAGAGCAATACTTTCAAAAGGTATGATATTAATTTTATATTTTATTTCACTCGTGAAATGTAAGTTATAAGTTTCATTCATATTATATTTTATATATATATATATATATATATATATATATATATATAATATGAATCAAACTATTACACCTCCAATTATTGTTACCTATTACACCTCTTACCTATTCAATTATTGTTATTACTATTACACCTCCATATATATATATATATGTTTTGTTTGTTTTTTTTCTTTACTTAAAAATTGTAATAACAGTAATTGAATAGGTAAGACGTGGACAAATTTTATATTTTATTTCCCTCGTGAAATGTAATATATATATATATATATATATATATATATATATGTATGTATGTATTTTTTTTTTTCAGATGATGACTTCTTAACCGATGGCAGTCTAAATAAAGATATCAACTGGATATCTGGGATGAGCAATATTAGATTGAAAGATCTTCCAAGTTTTCTTAGAACAACTGATCCAAATGACATATTGTTTGATTTCATGGGAGAAGAAGCACAAAATTGTTTGAAATCTCCTGCAATAATATTCAACACCTTTGATGAATTTGAGCAAGAAGCTTTGAATGCTGTGAAGAACAAGTTCAATTACCCCAACATTTATACAATAGGACCAATTTCTTTACTCGGTAAGCATTTTCCCACAGATAGTAAAGTCAACTCTATGAATTCGAGTTTTTGGAAACCTGATTCAAAAGTCTTCGACTGGCTCGATGCCCAAAAGTCAAACTCGGTTCTTTATGTCAACTATGGAAGTATAACAACAATGACAACTCAACATTTTACTGAATTTGCATGGGGACTTGCAAATAGTAACCAAAGATTCTTGTGGATCGTTAGACCTGATGTCGTGAAAGACGAAGAAGGTAAAACGACGTCGTTGCCAGACGATTTTCTTGAAGAAGTTAAAGAAAAAGGAATGATAACAAGTTGGTGTGCACAAGATCGAGTATTGACACACCCTGCTATTGCTGCATTTTTGACCCATTGTGGATGGAATTCCATGATGGAAACCGTTTGTGCCGGTGTCCCGGTAATTTGTTGGCCTTTCTTTGCTGACCAACAAACCAATTGCCACTATTCTTGTGAGAAATGGAAGATTGGAATGGAAATAAATCACGATGTGAAGCGTGAGGAAGTTGCAGAAATTGTCTGTAAAATGATGGTGGCCGGAGAAGAAGGTGATAAAATGAGGAGGAAGGCCGGAGAGTGGAAGAAGATGGCGGAAAACGCTACCGATGTGGGAGGATCGTCTTATAATAACTTTGACAACTTCATCAAAGAAGCTCTTCACTTTCAAGTATGATATAGCTTTTGTTTTGAATATTATTGTGAAAAATTATGAACACAAATACTATAAGAATAAATGTTTGTGTTCTTATATGTTTCAGTGTGGATTATGCTATTGTTGTTGATTAAAGAAAAAATTATTAGTATTTATTTCTAATAATATAAAATTATTAATGTATTTTATTTTAATTATAAAATACAATAGAAAATTATATAACAAAAACAATTTATTTATCAAGATTTTAACCAAATGTATGATTAAATATACATTGATAATGTGTATTAATACTATTAATATTTTATTTTGTGAGATTAATTATTTTATTTTAATAATATAAGATGGGAATTAACGATAAAAAATGAAAAAATATAAAAAATAATGATTTATGCTGACTATGTGACTATGGGTTTAAACCCAAGCGCAACAAGATCTTAAATATTCATCTTCCCAATTCTACTAATATATGTAGGGGTCCAGAGTGTGGAAGCGTAATAAATTTAACCAAAGATTACAAGATATTAATAAAGCAGTAAAATTGATACCAAGGTTTTAGGTGGAAAAACCCTCTTTAAATAAAGGTAAAAAACCACCGGCGAGAGAGCCAAAAATTCTACTAATATTCACGAAAGTACAAAATATTTTTTCCATACTAAGAAGACAAAATAGCCCGTTACAAATTCTCTACGAGTATAGAAATACTCAACCAAGAAGTAGAGAAAAGAAGAAAATATAAAGGGAGAGATTGACTGTGGAGGTGTTAGAAAGAATAGAGATTATTCGGCCAAAGGAAGCAAAAGAATGTAAAACATATGTATGCCCAAGTATAGATATAAGTCGTATATATATATACATAAACCACTAGCCACCATTGTTGACCAAGAAAATGAGAGTTGATATATATATATATATATATAGCCACCGATTTTGAACGCATCAGTTTTGACAAGATGCAGGCAGCAATTGTTGATAGGAATGCAGACAACAGTTGTTGACTGTTGAATCTTCTTGGCAGCACTTGTTGATGAAGAAAAGGAGAGCAGCCAATAAATCTCCACCTTGATCTCCTTTTGATCGGAAATACTCTCTCGTCATGAAATCCTGTTAACAATAAATGATACCAGCTAAGTCCAAGCAATGATCGAACTTAGCGGCTGGAAGTGGTTTGGTTAACATATCTGCAGGATTTTCAGTTGTATGGATTTTTTCCACAGTAATTTTTCCTGCATCAACAATATCTCGGATAAAGTGGCGTTTAATATCAATATGCTTGGTCTTTGAGTGATGCTTGCTATTCCTGGCCAAGTGGACAGCACTCTGACTGTCGCAGAACATAACAAGAATGTTTTGTTGTAAACCAAGTTCAGTAACCAAGCCTCGAAGCCAGATAGCCTCTTTCACTCCTTCAGTAGCAGCAATATATTCTGCTTCAGTGGTGGACAAAGCCGCAACGGCTTGAAGTGATGAATACCAACGGATAGCAGAGCCGCAGAGTGTAAAGATATAGGCTGAAAGTGATCTTCTCCGATCTAAATCACCACCGTAGTCGGCGTCAACATAACCAACTACGCCTCCTGGATCAGACTTTTGTCTATCAAATACCAAACCAATATCAGGAGAACCCTTCAAGTAACGAAGGATCCATTTGGCAGATTCCCAATGCTGTTTTCCTAGGTTGTGCATGAATCTGCTAGCAACACTAACCGCATAAGCCAAATCAGGCCTAGTACACACCATAGCGTACATAAGGCTTCCGACTGCATTAGAATAAGGGACATGTGACATGCGCTTTTGTTCCTCTTCTGATTGTGGACACTGATCTGATGACAACTTGAAGTGGGCAGCAAGTGGAGTATTAACAGCTTTGCAATCTCGCATTCCAAATCTGTCAAGCATCTTCATTACATACTTTTTCTGTGATAGAAAACGTTTTCCAGCTTGACGATCTCTGTTAATCTCCATTCCAAGAATCTTCTTGGCAGGACCTAGATCTTTCATATCAAATTCACTGTTGAGCTGCACCTTTAACTTGTCAACAAGAGTTTTATCTCTTGCAGCAATTAACATATCATCAACATATAACAACAAGTATACTAGTGATCCATCAAATATTTTTTTAAAATAGACGCAGTTATCATAACTACTTCTAGAATAGCCATGTCCAGTCATGAAGGAATCAAACCTTTTATACCATTGTCTTGGTGACTGCTTCAAACCATAAAGAGATTTCTTCAGACGACATACATGGTTCTCCTTTCCAGGAACAACGAACCCCTCCGGCTGCTGGATATAAATTTCTTCCTCAAGATTACCATGAAGAAAAGCAGTTTTCACATGTAACTGTTCCACCTCCAAATCATACAAGTCAACTAGAGCAAGTAATACACGAATTGAAGAATGACGAACAACAGGAGAAAATACTTCGTTAAAGTCAATACCTTCCTGTTGATCAAAACCTCTTACTACAAATCTTGCTTTGTACCTTGCATTTTCAACACCGGGGATGCCTTCTTTTCTCTTAAAGATCCATTTGCAACTAATGACTCGCTTGCCTTCCGGTAACATCACCAAATCCCATGTTTCATTTTTGAGAAGACTCTCGGCTTCTTCTTGCATAGCAGCAATCCACTTTGCTGAGTCGTCACTAGAGATAGCTTCAGAATAATTCTTGGGTTCACCGTCTTCACCCATCTCTTGTGCAACAGTCAATGCATAAGCAATGTTGGCAGATTCTGTGATTAGTCTTTGAGTCGGTTTTCTGGGCCTTTGTTGTGGAAGTTCTTGAGCCATAGACCACGGTTGTGGTAAACCTCGACGTTGAGGTGGATGTTGTTGTGGACTCATTTGTTCAGTAGTGACTTCATCTTCTTGAGTGGTGGAAGAATTATGGATATTTGCTTCCAGAATGGGAGCTTCAGTCTCAAACTCCACCTTCTCTAGAACATCCTCTTGATCACCTGTATCAGTGTAGGGAACAACAATATCTTTTCCAGAAGATAGCATAACATTTTCATTAAAGGTTACAATCCGACTATGAAATATTTTGCGAGATTCAGGGTCATACAAACGATAGCCTTTAACCCCTAGGCCATAACATAAGAAAATGCATTTCTTAGCACGAGGTTCCAATTTTCCCTCGTTCACATGAGAATAAGCAGGGCAACCAAATATTCTAAAATTAGAATAATCAACATGGTTACCTGACCAAACTTCTTCTGGAATTTTACAGTCGAGTGACCGATTTGGTGAGCGGTTTATCTAGTAGCATGATGTTGAAGCTGCTTCCGCCCACAAATATTTTTCCAGAGTAGAATGGGAGAGCATACACCGAACTTTCTCCAAGATGGTTCTGTTCATCCTTTCAGCAACTCCATTTTGTTGTGGAGTTCCTAGAACGGTGAAATGTCTGGCGATACCTTCTTTCTTGCAGAACTCATTAAACTCATGAAAACAAAACTCGAGGCCATTATTTGTCCTTAGCCTCTTGATCTTCTTGCCAGTCTGGTTCTCAATTAATAATTTTCACTCTTTAAAGGTGGAAAAAGCTTCATTCTTTTGCTTGAGAAAATATACCCAGAGTTTACGTGAAAAATCATCAATAAATGTCAACATATAATGACATTTACCTTTGGAGGGAACTCTCGATGGACCCCAAAGATCTGAATGGATGTAATCCAAGGTACCTTTGGTCCTGTGAATGGCTTTTGAAAAGCTAACCTTTCTCTGCTTACCAAAAATGCAATGCTCGCAGAAATCGACCTTACCGGTACAATGGTTGTCAAGATAGCCTTTCCTTTTGAGAATTTGGATTCCCTTTTCACTCATGTGGCCCAACCTCAAATGCCACAACTTTGTGTTGTCTTTGTTGGATGAGGCGAAGGCTGCAGAACCTGTAACAGTTGAACCCTGCAGCAAATACAAACTACCAGATCGAAATGCCTTTAGTAACACAAGAGCTCCACCTTCAGCTGAGTATCTACATCCTTGAGATTCAAGAGTGCCTAGGGAAATGAGATTCCGTTTCAAATCAGGGACATGTCTGACACCGGTCAAAGTTCTAACGACTCCATCATGTGTCTTGATTTTGATTGTGCCTTTGCCGACAACTTTGCATTTAGCATCATTGTCCATTAAGACAAGACCACCATTAAAAGATTCATAAGTGGTAAACCAGTCTCTATTAGGAGACATATGAAATGTACAACCAGAATCAAGAACTCACTCATTCTTTGACCTTTGTTCAGTACCAGAAGCAATAAAACACTCTCCATCAGATTCGGTTTCTACAAAACTAGCTTCGGAAGATTTTTCGGGTTGCTTACCCTTATCTTCTCTATTTTGCTTATTTTTCAATTTATAGCACTCAGAGATTTCATGATTTTTTTTCTTGCAATAACGGCAATACTTAGAGTTTTTACCTCTAGATTTGGATCTGGATCGGTTTTTACCGCTAGCACCTACTTCGTGGTTTCTCCCTCTAACTACTAGTCCCTCACCCGAACTTTCAGAATGAATTTGGGTATCAAATTTTTCTTTGGACAGTAGGTTAGACTTGACATCATCAAAGCTCAATGTAACATTATTACCAGATAGCATAATTTCTTTGAAATGTTTATATGAGGGTGGCAAAGAAACAATAAGTAGTATTCTTTATCCTCATCATCAATTTTGACATCCAAATTTTCCAAATCAATTATGATGGAATTAAATTCACCAAGATGAGATTGGATGGGAGTACCTTCAGACATACGAAGTGTGAAAAGTCGCTCCTTTAACCGAAGTTTATTTGCAAGACTTTTGGTCATGTATAGAGACTCCAATTTACTCCATATGTCGGCTGCAGTTTTCTCATTGATGACTTCACGTAGCACCTCACGGAACAAACATAATTGGATTGTGGATAGCGCCTTTTCATCTATCTCTTCCCACTGCTCCTCCGTTGTAGTGGCTGGCTTCGCTGATTTGTCGGACAGAACCTTCTTTAGGCCATTCTAGGTAAGAACAGCCAGCATCTAGACTCGCCAGATAGCAAAACTAATTTTACCATCAAATTTCTCAATATCGAACTTCGTCGACATTTTTAATAGAAAATCCAGGTTGAATTATTGTGGCTCTGATACCAATTTGTAGGGGTGCAGAGTGTGGAAGCATAATAAATTCAACCAAAGATTACGAGAAATTAATAAAACAGTAAAATTGACACCAATGTTTTAGGTGGAAAAACCCTCTTTAAATAGAGGTAAAAAACCACCGGCGAGAGAGCCCAAAATTCTACTAATATTGACGAAAGTACAAAATATTTTCTCCAGACTAACAAGACAAAATAGCCTGTTACAAATTCTCTACGAGTATAGAAATACTCAACCAAGAAGTAGAGAAAAGAAGAAAATATAAAGGGAGAGATTGACTATGGAGGTGTTAGAGAGAATAGAGATTATTCGGCCAAAGGAAGCAAAAGAATGTAAAATATATGTATGCCCAAGTATAGATATAAGCCGTATATATATATACATAAACCACTAGCCACCGTTGGTGACCAAGAAAAGGAGAGTTGATATATATATATATATATATATATATATAGCCACCGATTTTGAACGCAGCAGTTTTGACAAGAATGCAAGCAGCAATTGTTGATAGGAATGCAGGCAGCAGTTGTTGACTGTTGAATCTTCTTGGCAGCACTTGTTCAAGAAAAAAAGGAGAGCAGCCAACAATATATAATAATAATTTAATAAATTTTATTATATCATAAATTATTATTTTTATATATATATATAAAATAGTTCTCATGTCTTTAATTAAATAATAAAATTATCAAAATAATTGTAATTCTTTTTTGGAAAAACAATAAATACGTGTAATTAGTAAATAATTATATTATTGAATTTTTTTTCTCATAAAATAATAATTTATATAAAAATATATATTAGAATATATTCTACTCATATTTATTATAATATTTTTAAAAAATTCTTTTACATTATGATTTATATTTACTCAAATAATTAACTATATAATTTGACTATAATTACAATTCATAATTCTTATATATAAAAATTTATTAGGTTAAAAAATATTAATTCATGAAATATAGATTAAAAAGTACAAACTTAAAATTATAAATAGAAAATAGAAAATACAAAACATATAATAATAAACTAGAATAATTTACAACTTTTTTTTAAAAGAAGAAAAATGAATGATTTTTTTTTAATTTGTCCATTTATTTCTCGTAACCTTTCATATATATATATATATATATATATATATATATATATATATATGTACTGAATAATAATTTGTCATTATTATGACTAAAATTTTGGCACTTTCTTTTGAAAAAACTATATATATATTAATAGCATATTCATCAAAAATATCAAAGGAAACAAAAAATGAAAAGCTTTAGTTTGATATTATTTCTTTTTCCTAGTGGCAAAATAAAGGGCAAAACTCCACCAGCAGGGCAATGCAACCAAGAACACGATTCCGACTGTTGTGTTGTCGGAAAATACTACACGACTTACGAGTGTTCACCTTCTATAACAGGAAACACGAAAGCCACACTTACTATAAATCGTTTCGAGAAAGGAGGAGACGGCGGTGGCCCTTCGGAATGTGACAACAACTACCACTCTGATAGTATTCCTATTGTCGCACTTTCCACCGGATGGTATAAAGGTGGCAGTCGGTGTTTCAACAATATTACTATAAAAGGAAATGGTCGGAGCGTGACTGCCATGGTTGTTGATGAGTGTGATTCCACCATGGGCTGTGATCAAGATCATGATTAT
This sequence comes from Asclepias syriaca, assembly GCA_027405835.1. Classification (NCBI taxonomy): domain Eukaryota; kingdom Viridiplantae; phylum Streptophyta; class Magnoliopsida; order Gentianales; family Apocynaceae; genus Asclepias; species Asclepias syriaca. Next base: position 146,598 of record CM049932.1, on the reverse strand, counting down.
CAACCTCCATGCCCTAATAATATTGTGGATGCTTCAAAAGCTGTGTGGGAAGCTTTGGGCATTTCTGATCCTGATGATGTTGGCTCTTTGGAAATCACTTGGTCTGATGCTTAATTAGATTCATCATACAAATATATTTCAAGATTGTGTAATATATTCTATATTTTGTTTATATATATATATATATATATACAAACAAGCCTTTTATTTGACATAATAGAATGTACATTATAAATGTTACATAAAATCGCAGATGCGGTAAAAGTTAATAATTGTGTGAAAACAGAGTAATCATGAAGTTCAAAATTCCACAACAATTATATCACAAAATTCAAGAACTAAGGTATCTCAAAACAATACAATATATACACAAAATATGATTTCTATTACTCAAGTTTTACAAATATACTTCAAGAATGGAAGAACCTTAATGGAAATAAACTTCCTTCTCAACTCAACTTAGTCTTCTTTCCTAACATTTCCATTGTTTTCCTGCTTAACAAGGAATGACTTCATGTGTTTATATAGTTCCTTAGGTTTCTCAATATTAATGGCATGTCCACAATTTTTTACTATTACAAGTTCGGCGTTGTTGTTTTCCAGATGCCTGTACAACACAAACGACATAACTATTTGAACATTTTTCGTTTCAATTTTGTTGTCGAAGCATTTGGAGATCCTAGTAGTAGTGAATATGTAACTAACCTTTTCAACCTGTGGCCTAATTCCAGTGGAAATACTTGATCACTGTTTCCCCAAATGATTAGTGTAGGCTGTGCAGACAAACAAAATACTGTTAAGAGGTGTCTTTAGAGGAAGAGGTGGCAGGTCACAAGGCTCAAAGGTTGTGTGCCAAGTTTGTCATGTTCCAGGACACAGTGCTGACAGATGTTGGCATAGATATGATCAAAGTTATGGCACATCAAACAATAGTCAGAATAGTGCAAGTGGTGTTGTGGAGAACTATCAGAACAAGAATCATTCACTAAATATGGTGCATATCCCTAATAGTAACTTTTCAAATAATGAAGGATGGTGGTATCCAGACTCTGGAGCTTCTACACATGTCACCAGTGAGCTCAATAATATGACTTATGTCTCAGAATATAATGGATCCAACAAGCTGCAGTTAGGAAATGGGCAAAGTGAGAATATCAGTCACATAGGTAACACCACCCTTCATTCTAGTCAAACCGATAAATTATTTCAACTTAAGGACTTGTTACATGTGCCTAGTATAACTAAGAATCTCATAAGTGTTTCAAAATTTGCCCTTGACAATGATGTGTTCTTTGAGTTTCATCCTTTGATCTGTCTTGTAAAGGATCAAGCTACTCATCAGGTCCTTCTCAGAGGAATGCTTAAGGATGGTCTCTACAGATTTCACTTGGTTCATCATGGAGATTCTGGAAATAAGGAAGCAATCCTTCAAGATCAACCTTATGGTTTTAATGTTTCTGTTTGTAATAACTTGGATGTCAGTTTATGGCACAAGAGATTTGGTCATTGTAGTTATGAAATTGTTAAGAGAGCTTTGAGAGATTGTAAGATTCCATTTGATAATAGAGATCATGATTCAAAAATTTGTTATCCTTGTATTCTCGCTAAAAGTCATAAGTTGCCTTTTGGAAATTCTGAAACTCAAAGTAATGCAGCTTTTGATTTAGTGCACACTGGTCTATGGGGTCCAGCCCCTTTACAATCTGTAAATGGATACAAGTATTATGTGACTTACATAGATGATTACACTAAACACACTTGGATATATTTGTTGAAGTTGAAGTCAGAAGTTGCTGGTACCTTTATTCACTTTCATAGTCTGGTGCAAATACAGTTTCAAACAAAGATAAAGATGGTGCAAAGTGATGGAGGTACTGAGTATAAGCCCTTAAATAATTTTTTCAAGGAAAATGGAATCATACAGAGGATCTCATGTCCTTATACACCTGAACAAAATGGCTGTGCTGAGAGAAAGTACAGACATGTTGTGGAGATTGGTTTGGCTTTACTAGCTCAATCTTGTATGCCTTTGAAATATTGGGATGATGCTTTCACCACAGCTGTGTATTTGATCAATAGTCTGCCAACAAGATCCATTCAATATGTATCTCCTTATGAGAAACTTACAAAGCAAAAGCCAGCCTATTCTGCCCTAAAGGTTTTTGGTTGTCTAACATATCCTCATGTTAGACCTTATAATGATCATAAATTGGAATTTAGGGCTACTGCAAGAGTGTTTATTGGATATAGCTCTCAGTATAAGGGATATAAGATTATTCTGTCAACAGGAAAAGTAATTGTCTCAAGGCATGTAGTTTTTGAAGAAAGTGTTTTCCCTTCTCCAAGAAAGATTGTTCTGAGATGCAAAGAAAAGAACATGCGGGTTCTGTATTCACATCATTGGAGCCTACTGTGATGCGTTTTCCAAATTTGTCATCAACATTTGTGGAGAATGAAAATACAAAAGGAGATAATCAATTTGAAACACCTCATTCCAGTAAGAGTTTATCCTCTTCATTAGAAAGTTATGACACTATTCTCCTGAGAATAGATTTACCCATTATGAGTCCAGAACACATCTTACCAAATCAGTCACCTCAGTATGCTCCAGAAGAAAGACCTGTTACAGTGAACCAATATCCCATGGTTACTAGGGGTAAAGCAGGAATATACAAGCCTAAGGTGATGTCAACTATTTTGGTTTAAAATGAAGAGCCTAAAAAGGTAGAGGATGCTTTAATGAATCCTGTTTGGAGAAAAGCAATGAAAGAAGAATATGATGCTCTTATTAAGAACAGAACCTGGACACTTGTTCCACTTCCTAAGGGTGCACATCTAGTTGGCAACAAATGGGTTTTTTAAGTGAAAACAAAGGCAGATGGTAGTGTTGAGAGGCATAAAGCTAGGTTGGTGGCACAAGGATTTACTCAAACAGCAGGTTTTGACTTCCATGAGACCTTTTCTCCAGTAGTTAAACCAACCACAATAAGAATCATATTTTCAATTGCTCTTAACTATTGTTGGAATGTGAAGCAGTTGAATGTTTCAAATGCTTTCTTGAATGGAGAACTTTCAGAGGAGATTTACCTGTGTCAACCAAGAGGTTTTGAGAAGAAGGAAGGTTATGTATGCAGGTTGCATAAAGCTATCTATGGTTTAAAGCAAGCTGCTAGAGCATGGTTCACAAAGGTAAGAGAAACTGTCATCACTGGAGTTCATAAGCTCAAAGGCTGATAATTCTCTCTTCATGTTCAATAAGAATGGAATAAAGATCTTTGTTTTGATATATGTGGATGATATATTGGTTATTGGGAATAATGATCAGGTAGTACAGAAATTTATTGAAAGGTTGAAGAAGTATTTTACATTGAAGGATCTGGGAAATGTTCACCACTTTCTAGGAATTGAAGTAAATAAAACCCCTGAAGGGTATCATCTTTGCCAAAAGCAGTATGTAAAGAAGCTGCTGGATAGAGCAAATATGCTACAAGCAAAGTCAAGTTCTACACCTATGATCACAAGTCCACATCTGTCTAGATATAATGGAGATCCAATTCAGAATCCACAAATGTACAAGGGCATTGTTGAGGGACTTCATTATGCTACTATCACAAGACCTGATATTAGTTTTCCTGTCAACAAAGTGAGTCAGTTCATGGCAAATCCATTAGAACCTCATCTCAAAGCTGTTAAAAGGATACTGAGATATCTGGTTGGAACATTAGACTATGGTCTGAATTTTAGCAGGTCCAAGGATTTAAATGTGACAGCCTTTTCAGACAGTGATTGAGCTACTGATTTGGATGATAGAAAGTCTGTTACTAGCTACTGTGTTTACATAGGAAGGAATTTAGTTTCTTGGTCCAGCAAGAAGCAATAAAGTGTATCAAAATCAAGCACAGAGGCTGAGTATAGAAGTCTTGGGCTAGCCACTGCTGAAATCACTTGGATCAGGTATCTTCTTAGTGAATTGAACATAGAGCAGACTAGAGTTCCTCAAGTATGGATAGACAATCAAAGTGCTATCTACTTATCTGCAAATCCAATTCTACATGCAAGAACTAAGCACATTGAGCTTGATTTCCATTTCATTAGAGAAAAGGTGGCCAAAGGAGAGATGCAGGTTAATTATATTCCTTCAATTGATCAAAATGTAGATATTCTTACCAAGGCTTTAGGTTTGCAATTCTTCACACGGCTTAGAGGAAAGTTAACTGTTGTAGTAAGGTTGAGTTCGAATTGAGGGGGCGTGAAAGAGTTAAAAGGATTTCCACATCAGCTGCCATGTGTTCTTAATAATAATATTGATATTATTGAGATATTGAGATTGATATTATTGACATATTACTAACGAGTAGAGTTGTAACTACCTAAGTAATATCTAAAGAAATATCAAATATACTATATATATATATATATATATATATATATAGTGTATGTGATAATTCACATTATACGTAGATAAAATTCATACGTGTAAACAAACAAAAACCTTTTAAATTGAAATCAGAAAATATTCTTTCAATTATATACATTTATAAAATTTATTTTAAAAAAAAAATTATTTTTAATTCTTCTTCTTAGAACAATTATGAAACTATGATCAATATAACATTTACATTTTTCCAGAGCCAACAAATATAATATATATATATATATACTCCTTTTACCATAGTGACTACCTTTTCCAAACTATTAACATAAGAACAAAAAAACAAAAATGATTAATATATATACATTTGTCAAATTGTTGTAATTCTTGAAGAGTTCCAGCCCTTCATGGAAAGAAATGAATATATTATACATGGCCTATATATATATATATATATGGCCATAATGAACTTTTCCATTATATATTTTCATCAAAAAAGAGGAAAAAAAAAAAGAAAAGAAGATGGGATCACAAAGAATTCATCAAAAACCTCATGCAGTTCTTGTTCCTTACCCAGCACAAGGCCATGTAAATCCATTGATGAAATTAGGCAAGCTTTTACATTCAGGAGGGTTTCATATAACCTTCGTAAACACTGAATTCAATCACAGACGTTTGATCCGATCCAAAGGGTTAGATTCAGTAAAGGGTTTTCAAGATTTCAGATTTGAAACAATCCCAGATGGACTTCCTGATTCTTTAATTCAAGAACAAGATGCCACCCAAGATGTACCTAAACTATGTGATTCCACAAGAAGAAATTGTTTGGTTCCTTTTAAACAACTTCTTGTTAAGCTAAATATGGATGATGATGTTCCACCAGTTAGCTGTGTGATTTCAGATGGTGTTATCAGTTTTGCAATCAAAGCTACTGAAGATTTAGGGATTCCTGAAGTTCAGTTTTGGACTGCTTCTGCTTGTTCTTTCATTGGTTATTTGCACTGCCGTGAACTCATCAAAAGAGGCATTTTTCCTTTCAAAAGTATGTTTTTTTTTACTCTCTTTTACTTAATTACATCAAAATATTTATATATATTAGTGTTAAGTCCCATACTCCTATAAGGTTGGATTGTCACCACCTAACTTCACATTAGTATAATATTAAGCCTAAACCAATTTTGTTCTTGGGCACCTTTACGAAGCGACGTGTTCTGCTTTGTGATAGAGGCAGCGGTAGTAGTGCAAGATGATTTGTTGTTGTAGGAGAGACTTGGGTATGTGATTCTTAGTTTAAGGGGAGGATTATTGAGATATCACTCCAAGTCCCACATAAAAAAATGATGTTAGAATTTTCTAACATAAAAATTCTTTACAAAAAATAAAAATTGTTAGTGTTTATATCCAAAATAGATAATATCATACCTAACTTTTGGAAGTATTACTCTAAATGTTTTGATATATATAACATAACATAGTTTAAATACAATATATATATATATATATATATATATATATATATATGAAGTGTATAAAGTTAATTATTTTTATTCATTAAATTTTTATCTGATAATTTAATTTGATTTCATATAATATTACAGGGAATTCAAAGTTCGACTTTCATATATTTTGTTGGATTAAAATTTTTTTTAAAGTAGCTAACAATTTAAGGATTTTCAATCTATTTATTTTCAGATGATGATTACTTAACAGATGATACTCTAAATAAAGACGTGAATTGGATATCTGGGATGAGCAATGTTAGATTGAAAGATCTTCCAAGTTTTCTTAGAACAACTGATCCAAATGACATAATGTTTGATTTCATGGGAGAAGAAGCATAAAATTGTTTGAAATCTCCTGCAATAATATTCAACACCTTTGATGAATTTGAGCAAGAAGCTTTGAATGCTGTGAAGAATAAGTTCAATTACCCCAACATTTATACAATAGGACCAATTTCTTTACTCGGTAAGCATTTTCCCACAGAGAGTAAAGTCAACTCTTTGAATTCCAGTTTATGGAAACCTGATTCAAAAGTCTTCGAGTGGCTTGATGCCCAAAAGTCAAAATCGGTTCTTTATGTCAACTATGGAAGTGTAACAACAATGACAAGTCAACATTTTACTGAATTTGCATGATGTCGTGAAAGACGAAGAAGGTAAAACCACGTCGTTGCCTGGTGATTTTCTTGAAGAAATTAAAGAAAAAGGAATGATAACAAGTTGGTGTGCACAAGATCGAGTATTGACACACCCTGCTATTGCTGCATTCTTGACCCATTGTGGATGGAAACCGTTTGTGCCGGTGTCCCGGTAATTTGTTGGCCTTTCTTTGCTGACCAACAAACCAATTGCCACTATTCTTGTGAGAAATGGAAGATTGGAATGGAAATAAATCACGATGTGAAGCGTGAGGAAGTTGCAGAAATTGTGTGTAGAATGATGACCGGAGAAGAAGGTCATCAAATGAGGAAGAATGCTCGAGAATGGAAGAAGATGGCAGAAGAAGCTACTGATATTGGAGGATCCTCTTACATTAACTTTCACAAACTTGTTAAGGAAGCTTTAGGTTTTCGGGGATCATGAATAATTGGTTCAAATCAATTAGTAATGTAATAATAGGTGAAAGATAAATATTTATCGAGAAAAACACTTTGCGATAAGTATTCTATCACATATATTATTTATTTGTATTCTCGAAAATATTTGTTTCAATTAGAATTCAAAATTATAACTCATGTTTAGGCTCAAAAAGTTGAAAATTTCAGAGGGAAAGAACAAAGAAACTGTATCGGTCCTTAAAAGGAACGAGAGAAGTTCAAGCACAGAAGAAGGTCCTATGGAAGTTAATAAGATGACGTTCCGAAGGAATACTTCTCTGGTGAAGCCATTCTATCCGAAGTCTACTCCGGTAGACATGTAGATTGAGGATAGAATAGAGTTTGCCCAATTCGACGGCAAATCTCTAGTAGAGTGGAATATTGACGGACTCTTTGAATACAACATTAAGACAATCCTGAAATATATGCTCATGTTTGCAACGGCAACGCAAGCCAATGGCAACAATCAGAGGCAAATTGCCGAAGCCATTGTGGCCGGATTCAGCGGTCAATTATCCGGATGGTAGGATTTCAAGATGTCTGAGATTGCTAAAAATCAGATATGGAATGCAACTACCACCAATCCAGATACGGGTGAAACCTCCGAAGAGATTGTGAATACTTTGATATACACAATCGCTTCCCACTTCATTGGGAAGAATGATCTGCAGAGGGACAGGTCTCAAGAACAGCTCTTGAACCTGAAGTGTCCAACTTTGGGCCACTTCACGTGGTACAAAGATGTGTTCTTCACAAGAGTCATGCAAAGGCCTGACAGCCACATGGACTTTTGGAAAGAGAAATTCATAGCCGGACTGCCTGCTCTGTTTGCAGAAAGGCTGAGAATTAAGCTTAAAGCTAAATATTCGGGTATAATACCCTACTCTCACTTGACGTATGGAGATCTAGCTTCTGAGGTGGTTTCAGAAGGAATCAATCTCTGCAACTGTAGAATTTTAACGATGTGGAATATGAATTTGATAGACGAAATCGAAAGACAATAATAAAATTAGAACACACGATTTACCCAGGTTCACCTCAATTAAGGGCTACGTCCTAAAAACATAATTCACTATTATTATTTCTTGGGTTCAATTAACTCGTTACAATGATATCCCTATATATAGGCGTTCTAAACCCTACATATCACTGGGTCTATCTACATATCACTAGGTCTAAACCTTACATATCACTGGGCCTAAACCTTACATATCACTGGGCCTAAACCCTACATATCACTGGGCCTAAACCCGTTGGTTGTCCGGGCAGCGGGACCCCCAAGGCTGGGGCTTCACCCCCGAAGTGTCCTCGAGATATTTACCAACTTCAACAGCAAAGACGTCAAGTTGAAGCAGCAGCTGGAAGAGCAGAGGCTCCACCAAAAGGAAACCTTGGGTAACTTTTGCGACCAGATCGGCTATACACCGATCAAATATCTCACAAGGGAAAAGAAGAAGAAATTCTCCAAAAGAGAAAAACACTTCTTCAGAAAGAAAAGGAGGAAAGGATTCTTCAAAGAAGAATCGAAAGTCCCTAACCAAGGAAAGAAATTCGACAAGAGGAAAACCTTGAAGAAGGATCCTGTTTGTTGGAGGTATGGCAAGAAAGGCCACTACGCAAACAAGTGTCTGGTCAAGAAGAAGATACAATCTCTTGACATAGACGAAGATCAGAAGAAATCTTTATGTCAGGCTCTATTGAGCGAGATTGAAGAAGATTTCAGGCAAAATCTTGAATATTCTTTTAATGAAGAATCAACGAGCTCATCTCAAAGCACGAGTGAGGATGAATCCGAACTCTGCAATTGTGATGACGGTGAATGCGACGTGTGCATCATCAAGGACCTTGGGCTGAGCGTAAACATGCTGACCCAAGAAGAGAGCTTTATTCTGGATATCATCGATCAGATAGAGGATCCAGGAAAAAGGAGAAAAGCTCTGGAAAGCTATTTGGTTGAAAAACCAAGAGAGCAGCCTACGAGGCTCTCTAAACAAGTCAACTCTTTTAGCACTGTCTCCTTAGATCAGTTGATCGAAAGGATGCAAACAGTTAAAGAGAAGGAACCTACGGTTCAAGATCTGAAGAGAGAAATCAATCAGATTAAATCTGAAATTTCTCAAATAAAGAAACGAATCGAGAAAGTTGAGGCTAATCAGCCATCAACCTCGAGAATGCCCGATACATCGGACGATGAGGATAAATCCTCGAAGATAAGCCAGATCAACGGGGTCAATTATATTAAACCGATTGTATCGCAAAAGTGACGTTAATCGTCAACAAAGAATTCTACATGGAAACAGAAGCCATGGCAGATTCTGGCACATATATAAACTGTATTACAGAGGGAATAATTCCTTCGAAGTATTACAGTAAGACGACTCAGAGAGTGTCTGCAGCCAACAAGCAGCCATTGAATATCAAGTACAAACTTGATAACACGGTGGTCTGCAACAGTGGAATATGCATTCCGATACCATTTGTAATGGTTAAAGGTCTATCGAATGCGGTAATTTTGGGAAATCAGTTCTTGTAGAAGATATTCCCAATTACCTCGATAACAGAAAAAGGTATTACCTCATTACTGAATGGTAAAGAGATAAAATTCCCTTTTATGACTGTTCTGAAGCAGTACAATGTACAACTACTGAATTCCTTAAAGGAAAGAAAAACTAGCTTTCTTAACTCCTTAAAGGAGGAAGTTGGATTTAAACAAATCTGAGAAAGACTAGAGAAACCGGATCGTCAAAGAAAGATAAAAGACTTTGAAGAATCCATTAAAAGGCAAATATGTGCAGAAGTGCCTAATGCCTTTTGGAAACACAACAAATTTGTTGTGTCCCTGCCTTATGAGGAAGGATTTAACAAGAAACACATCTCTACAAAGGCTAGTCCCATGGCCATGGGACCCAAGCATTTAGAGCTCTGTAAAAAGGAGATAAATGATCTCCTAGCTAAAGGCCTTATTAGGCAAAGTTACAGTCCATGGAGTTGTCCGACATTCTACGTGGAGAATGCGGCTGAACTCGAAAGAGGAGCTCCTAGACTCGTAATAAATTACAAGTCGCTTAATAAAGCGTTGAAATGGATTAGGTATTTGATTCCCAACAAGAGGGATCTACTTAATCGGCTATACAAAGCCAAAATATTCTCTAAATTTGACATGAAGTCAGGATACTGGCAGATTCAAATTGAAGAGAAAGATCGGTATAAAATCGCTTTCACTGTGCCCTTTGGACACTATGAATGGAACGTAATACCGTTCGGGTTGAAAAATGCCCCTTCAGAATATCAACACATCATGAATGAATTATTCAATCTATATACAGATTTTATAATTGTTTACATTGATGATGTACTGGTCTATTCACAGACCATAGAACAACACTTCAAGCATTTTAGGGTATTTGTAGAAGTAGCTAAGCATGCAGGACTTGCGGTCTCTGCAAAAAAGATAAGCTTATTTCAGCTTAAGATAAGGTTTTTGGGCCATTACATAGAGAATGGTCTAATGCAACCTATAGAAAGAGCGATAATATTCGCCGATAAATTTGCTGATGAAATTCAGGATAAAAACCAATTACAGAGGTTTTTGGGAAGTCTGAATTATATTGCAGACTTCTACAAGGAACTTGCTCTGGAGTGTAAACCACTATTTGATAGGTTGAGGAAGAATCCTAAACCTTGGAGTAGTGAACACACTAAGGCGGTTAGAAACCTCAAAGAAAAGCTCAAAGAGCTTCCATGCTTGGCTATTGCCAATCCGGACTACTATAAAATAATAGAGACGGATGCCTCTGAAAGAGGTTACAGAGGAATCCTGAAAGAAAGGGATCCTCATACTAGCCAAGAACAGTTGGTTAGGTATACTTCGGACTTATGGAATCCAACCCAACAAAATTACTCGACTATCAAGAAAGAAGTTCTTTCTATAGTCTTGTGTGTCACTAAATTTGAAAGTGACTTGCTAAAAAAAATTTCTTATTAAAACTGATGCAAAGTCTGCAAAGAGCATTCTTGAAAAGGATGTAAGCAACTTAGCGTCCAAACAAATCTTTGCCAGATGGTAAGCCATATCATCATGTTTCGATTTTGATATTGAACATGTTAATGGAGTAAACAACTCCTTAGCTAACTTTTTGACTCATGAATACTTGCAGGGATAGAGGAAAATCCAAGGATACTAATCCTCGGAAGAAAACGTTTGCCGAAACGGCAAAGCAAGCAAAAGCAGCTCCAGAACCTTATAAGTTAATGAGTTCGCTGATGATCCAGATGCTTATTCAGCAGAGGAGTATTCCCTGGCCATACTGCCGGAAGACCTTAAAGGTAGAAAGTATCCATATATCCCGTATAGTTGGATAAAACTATATCCAGTGGATATAACCCTTAAAGGGATGCACACATACCATATTGCGGATATATTCCTCAATAGGCACCTGCCGTCGACATATACAGATAAAACTGTATATTATTATTAGGCTATATTGCAGGAGACTCATTCAGTTCTCATAGAACAGGTGGGTCGGACCAGCAACATAGACACCCACACTGCTTATAGCAAATTTATCATCAAGAGGGTTTTAACCTCCGGTGATTGGGGAATCAAACCTCAAGAGGTCAGGTACTTAAAGTACCAGTATCACCAAAAGAATCCAAGGTTGTATAATTATTTCGACTACATGGAGGAGAAGAAGCATAGTTAGTTCCTTATGTTCCAACTTGAGGGTCAGATGACCCATATACTAGCATGGTTTAAAACTTGGTTTTACACCTGGGGATTAAATCCCATCATATTGCCCAAAAGGGTCAAGAAAGTTTTTGAAGACTTCTGCCAGGCTAACTTAGCCGGATGCGAATTGGGTCTTTTGATTCGATTTGCATTTCTATACTCAGTCCCTTGGATTGTGAACTGGGGATACCACATTACACATTCAAAGGAGGAGGGTAAATTCAATCTCCTTATGCAGGAATACTTCCTCTGGCGAAGAGTTTTCATCCGCTGGTGGAACAAATTCAATTTCTTTGACAAAGATAGTATCTACTCAATGAACAAGGTTATTCACCTTGATCAAAAGTCAAGGGCGCCAAAGCAGCACCCGAAAGATATCTTCCAATAGATGTTTGCGAAGATGTCCAGAGACGAAGCCTTAAAGGCATTCGAAGAATTTTTTTTGGGGGGGGGGGGGAGGGGGGGAAGGAGAAGGATGTTGCATCTTCCTCAACAAAAGAAAAAACCCCAATGGAAATTTCAAAGGAAAATTCTCTGACCAAGAGCATTCTCCAACCGGCTATCTGGCTGGATTCATGCAAGATTCGCAAGATCCATACGAAGACTTGCTAGATATTGGAGAAGATGACGTCATCCATTGCGTCACATCACGGGATAATGATCTAATAAAATTCCTTATAAAAAAGGACAAAGGGAAGAAGAAAAAGTGAAGCTTCTTCAACAAGATTGGACACAAAAGTCCACAATTGCGACTGAGTGACGTAAGCACTTACATCATCAAGGTCGGTGACGTATGCAGTGACGTATGCAAAGGGAGTAGTGGCTTTTCCACTACGGATTTAAAATCTAAACTTGTAATTAGTTAATAAGTGTTTGGAGTCTGTTGCCTATAAAAGGGCCATTGTGTAACCATTCTCCCAACACCGAAAAATCATAATTCACCCCCTCTCTCTCTCTAATATATTCTCCGCTTGTACTTCTCGCTCTAAGGAGACCTCTTGATCTTAAATATGTAAGTTTTTATATTTTTTAGCTTTCTTGTTATTTAAATTTTGTTTTTAAATATATAAGAAGATCTTAAAGATCTTATAAAATTTATGATAAGATCTTAAAGATTTTATTTATATATATAAAAAAAATGGATATTTAAATTATTCTTTTAAGTAATAATGACGTGTTAGAGTGAAATATATATATATATATATACATTTTAAGATGATGACTATTCAAATGCACTATTTTTTATCTTTTCCTTTTTTTTTTGTTCTTGTCAATTTTGTCATTATCATAACATTATATTACGTTATAATATTTTTATAAAATGATATATTTTTTACCTTAAAAAATTATAGAACGTTTGTAAATTTTATATCAAACCAGATATCATTTTCTAAACATTTGACTTGTATTTCCCCATGTCTCCCGCATCCCATGAATTTTTAAACCACGCAAATTCTGTCCGTAAATTATATAATTCTTATTTCAATGCCTTTTTTTTTCCTTTTCATTTCTTTAATTGGAATTGGACGATGGAGAATGATTCTTGAGTTGAGATTCTTTTGATTTGATCATTCAATGCTATATATATATATATATATATATATATATATATATATATATATAAACAAGTGTATACAACTCATAATTTTTGCTTTCTAGATTCCTTAAATTCCAAGACACAAAAAGACTCCTAATTATTGTACATTTCCAATAATGTTAATTCACTAAGATATATATATATATATATATATATATATATATATTGAACGGTCAATAAAACACACCAGAGGCAAAATAGTAATTAAACCACAAAAGTAATCGTCCCACACTTCGTCAAGATAATAAATCCATCATTATGGACTTCATATCGATAATAAAGGGAAGACGTTACCACTCAGATCGTAATTCCCTCTTTAACTCCCTAATTCAAAGCCCATTTCTGGCAACGGGAAGAAACAGTCCAACAACGGGAAACTTATTAATGGCAAGAGCATCTTCAGGTAAACCCCTATAAAAAGGGAAACAAGGTAAGAGAAAAGGGACAGGTTCCAGATATCCAAAAATACTAATCATTATACTCTACTGACTTAATCATCGGAGAGTTCACGGGGAATACATCTCCTCACCGAACCTCTTTCATTTTGCAAGATCTCAGTACCTCGGAATACCCGGAGTGTCAATCTAACCCTATTTTGACTGATTCCAAATTGCTCAACGTTCACTTCGGATATCCTTCGTTCCGAGTTATTTGAATTTACTATTTCCACCGATTTTTGCCAAATCAGTTTGGTTCTGTTATCGGGAAACGAAGATTTTTCCAAAAACAAACATCATGTCTCAGTATTCAGGAGATAACCACGTTGTACGCCAAGCGTCACTTCGTAAAACAACGACAAGACTGTCGCAATCTTCAGCTCCTCCCGTTTCCAGTCGACGTCCAACCGCGGAAAGGCTAAGACCACAACCAGAGACTTCTAAGACGTTCTCGGGATTTGAGAGAACAATCAACTCTAAAAGAAAAGATGACACGGAAAAAGAGCTACAAAGGTTACAAAAAGAAAATGAACAACTAAAGCAAGAGCAAGAGCTTTCACGACAATGGTTGAAATTAAGGGCTGAATTTCAGAAAGCATGAGCGGAACTACCACCCCCGAGATTCCTAGACGATCCCTCTGAACAACTTCCGCAACGAACGCAAACCTTAACCACTAAGAAAGATGAAAAGTGAGGTACACAAACAGGCAGAAAACAACGTCAAACAATCAGCGAAGTAGGCAAGAGTCACCACATTTCGAAACCCGTTCTGAAGCATGGGGCCAGAAAGCGTTACTCTGAGTATAGCCCTGAAAAAGGAAAAAGCGCAACTAAAGTCCAACGGACGAGATCTATTGAATTAGGTCCTTTCTCCAAGTGGATCCAAAGTGTTGCCCCTGATCCAAGCCTCAAGATTTCGCAATTCGTTCTCTACTCCGGGCAAACTCGGCCCCTCGAACATGTCTGCCGTTACAAATTGGCCATGGGATTAGTCACAAATGCTGAAGCCATCTTGTGCAAAGCCTTCCCAAGCACTTTATCCGATAAAACTTTAACATAGTTTACTTCCCTTAGGGCAGGCTCCATTGATTCCTGGCATACTCTAGAAAAGATGTTTCTAGATAAATTCAGTACGGCAGGGATCATACCAAAAGCAAGAGGAGATCTAGCCAACATCAAACAACGAGAGGACGAGACCCTGCTATCTTTCTTGGAACGATTCAAGAAAACTTATGATGACATCGAGGGGATCAGGCAAGACACTGTCATCATTTGCTTCAGAGGAGGATTCCGATCCAGAATGCTGTACACCGAACTTCAATTAAGAAAGTCAGAAACCATCGGTGAAATGTTCAACGTTGCTAGAAAGGTAGCACTGGCCGAAAGTAGTGCACTGGAATCCAGCACAAAAAGGAAGGACAAACAACACGAACATCAGAAAGATGTCTCTTCAAATTTCCCAGAACGAAGAGACAAAAATCGAAGTAAAATTTTTGAAACCTTTACACCCCTGAACGTCCCGAAGCAAAGTTTGATAGCAGTGATAAAGGATAAGTACGGAGTGAGAGATCCCGCTCCGATGAGACCTCAATCATTCCCTACGTGGGATAAAAAAAATTATGTGGGTTTCACAGAGATTATGGACACACCACAGAAGATTGCATCCAATTGAAAAGGGCAATTGAAAGACTCATCCGAGAAGGATGCTTGAAGGAATATGTTGCTGACATGCAACAACAGAAGTATAAAGGTGAAAGGGTCATCAATATGATAAACCTAGAGTTGACCTCCGTCAAAAAGATCAAAAAAAGAATATACAACCTCACCAAATCATACCTCGTTCCGAAGTATGAATTCGAGCAGTCGGAGGTGATCACCTTTACAAATGAGGAATTAGAGAACAATGAGGAGGCCAAAGTCACTCCTATTGTCCTCGAGATTCGCATGACCGGGGATGGAATCGACAAGTGCACGATAAAAAAGGTTCTGGTTGACACCGGAGCCACGAAAAATATTATGTACTTTCGATGTTTCAATGAGATGGGCTTGAAAGATGAGCACCTCAAGCCAAGTAAAATGGTACTGGAAGGGTTCACATCGCACAAAGTACCAGTTAAAGGAACAGTGAAGATGCAAGTCACCCTCGGCGAGGGAGACAGAATAAGAACTGATGAGGTAAATTTTTATATTGTGGATTTGGAGTCCCCGTATAACATCATATTAGGGACACCCTTTCACGCAGCCTTTGATCTTGTGATTTCCACATCACACCAACAAGTGAAGTTCAACACCTTGCGAGGTGTCAGATTTGTAAAGAGCAGTCCCCGGAGTTTGTTGGGACAAATTATGAAAATAAAGAGGAAAAGGGATTCATCCACCAAAGTTGGGTACATAAACTCTATAACAGTTGACAACGACCTAAGGATACAGAGGATACTAGGAAAACAAATTTGTGACTTAGTCATCAAAGTATCGCGGGAAAGTGAGTTTGACAAACTAGTCATAAATCCAAATTATCCTCAGCAGTGTGCCAAAATTGGAAGGGAAATACCGGATACACTCAAACAAGGTATCATCAAGTTTTTGAAGGATCATCAAAGTAGTTTCGCCTTGTACACAGAAGACATGCCAGGTATTGATATCTCCATAGCCGAACATGCGTTGAATATAAGCCCGACATGCCACCTAGTAAAACAAAAGTCTAGACAGTTCGGAGAAGAAAAAATACAAGGCATGAAGGAAGAAGTAGAGAAACTGTTGAAAGTGGGATTCATACTCGAGGTCAAGTACCCCACATGGCTAGCCAATGTTGTAATGGTCAAGAAATCCAACGGAAAATGGAGGATGTGTATTGATTACAGTGACCTCGATAAAGCATGCCCCAAAGATTATTACTCGCTACCTCGGATTGATGCTCTAGTGGATTCAACAGCTGGATACAAATTTTTGAGCTTCATGGACGCTTTCTCGGGCTATCATCAAATAAAAATGAAGCCCAGTGACCAAATACATACTTCATTTAGAGCTGCATGGGCCATATATTGCTACAATGTCATGTCGTTCGGCTTAAAGAATGCGGAGGCCACATATAAAGGATGATTAACCATATCCTCCAGAGTCAAATCGGAAGAAATATAGAAGCTTATGTCGATGATATGGTTGTCAAACCAAGCACGGAGTATCACATTTGGATGATCTGGAGGACACATTCTCAAACCTGGCAAAGTTTAACCTCAAGCTGAATCCAACAAAGTGCACATTTGGGGTAAAATCTGGAAAGTTCCTGGGTTTCATGACTTCCGAACGAGGAATTGAAGCTAACCCAGAAAAATTGGGGGCCATAGCTCGACTTACCGAGCCCCGATGTATTAAAGATATCCAAAGGTTAAATGGGTGTATCGCTGCATTGGGAAGCTTTATTTCAAAGTCAGCGGAAAAATGCCTTCCATTCTTCAAAGCTTTGAAAAACTCAAAGAATGACTTCATATGGACTCCCGAGTGCAGCAGCGCTTGGAAAATTTTGAAAGGCCATCTACTAAGCCTTCCTCTACTACGACCTCCAAATGTGGGAGAAAAATTTTTCCTGTATTTATCTTTCTTCGACTGGGTTGTAGCATCGGTGTTGATAAAAGAGGAAGGGGCAAAGCAGTACCCCGTGTACTTCGTAAGCAAGGCCCTACGACGCTGAGTCCCGATATTCAAACATTGAAAATCTGGCGTACGAATTAGTAATTTTAACACGAAAACTCAGACCATATTTCGAGTCTCATCCCATTGTTGTCTACACTAATCCCTCGTTAAGGCAAAATTTTCATAAATTGGATCAATCGGGAAGGATGCTTCGATGGTCTATCGAATTGTGTGGGCAAGAAATAACCTTCAAGCCATGGACGGCTATCAAAGCACAGGCTCTCACAGATTTTCTTGCAGAAGGATCCTTCACAAAATTGAACATGGAAAGAAACGATTCACCAATGGAACCTTGGGAACTGAAGGTGGACGGAGCAGTCAACGCCAGCGGCGTCGGAGTGGGCGTTGTCTTAACTTCTCCCAATAAACAATACACTGAAATACAGGCTATCAAATTGAAGCCCAATCTCTCGAATAATCAAGCGAAGTACAAAGCGTTGCTGATTAGAATGGAATGGGCCCATGAGGCAAATATAACGGCTTTAAGAGTCTATAGTGACTCACAGTTAGTGATGAATCAGGTTCAAGGGACCTATGCGGTATAATCAGAGGGTCTACAGTCATATGTAGATAAAGCTAGGCAATGGAAAGAAAAATTTAATCCTTTCACCCTATCTTTGATCAGCAGAAGGGACAACCAACAAGTAGATAGATTGGCTAAAATTGCTTTCGGAGAGACCCAGAATGAAGAAGGCATCCCGGTGGAGAGAGTGGCATCAATCTCAGGAGAGACTCACCTAATTCAACACTTACAACCTACTTCAAAAAATTGGGTTGATGAGATGGTAAATTTTATCCGTTCGGGCTAAGCAAATACGACGACAATCAGCCAGATATACCATCCTTAGAATAAACCCCAGTTGTGGAGGCCTGGCCATTCGATATGTAGGGAATGGATCTGATGAGAAAATTCCCAAGAACAAGAAATGGCTACGAGTACTTGGTAGTGGCGGTTGATTATTTTTTAAAATGGATCGAGGCAAAAGCTCTAACACATCCCACAGAGGAAAACATCTCTAAGTTTTTCCAAGAAAATATTCTATGTCATTTTGGGATACCTACAACGGTAATTACTAATCATGGGGTTCAATTTTCATCAAAATTCACCTCAAAGTGCCAACGGTTATACATAAAGCACTGGAAGTCTTCAGTAGCACACCCTCAAGGAAATGGTCAAGCAGAGGCTGCCAACAAGTTGGTATTACTGGCTCTTAGAAAGAACTTGGAAGGAAAGTCTAACAAATGGGCTGACGAGTTGAATCCAGCTTTATGGGCAGTCCAAACTTCGACTAGGGGCCCCACAGGAGAAACGGCATACGCACTGGTATATGGTTCCGAAGCAGTAGTACCAGCCGAAGTCGCACTACCCATAGCAAGAGTCTCAATGTATAATGAAGACACCAACATAGAAAGAAGAAGTACAGATCTAGATCTTCTAGAAGAACAAAGAATATAGCAAGCCGCTTGAGATCACAGTCGTTCAAGCAAAAGGCCAAAAAATCCCATGATAAGAAAGTGTTCAAACAACCAATAAAGATTGGAGATTGGGTACTCCAGAAAATAGAAGGCACTGCAAGGCATATAAAAGCAAACAAGTTAACGCCAAATTGGAAAGGACCGTACCTCGTCAAAAGCAAAGTAAGACCTGGCACCTATATGCTCATGAACAAAGACGGTATCCTCCTCCCAAACCGTCGCATACAAATCACTTGAAAAGGTACTATGTGTAAGTAGTACTTAAGTCATTTCTTTAAGTGTCAGGTTAATTTTGGAAACTTTAATTTAGAATGCTAGAACACAAGTACCGAGTTAACCTCGGGAAACAACATTTCATTATGGTTACGTTTGAGTTAATTTTGAAATAAAATAATAAGTCCAGCTCAGGAAAATGTTACCACGAAGTCAAAACTTGTGGTTAGTATAGAAGGTTCCATAAGACAACTTAATGGTTACGAAGTTAAAAGTACCGAGTTAAACTTGGGAAAATATTCTAATATTACCATTAAGTTAATGGTTACGAAGTTAAAAGTACCGAGTTAAACTTGGAAAAATATTCTAATATTACCATTAAGTTAATGGTTACAACGTTAAAAGTGCCGAGTTAAACTTGGGAAATTATTCTAATATTACCATTAAGTTAATGGTTACGAAGTTAAAAGTACCGAGTTAAACTTGGGAAAACATTCTAATATTACCATTAAGTTAATGGTTACGAAGCTAAAAGTACCGTGTTAAACTTGGGAAAATATTCAAACTTTACTATTAAGTCAATGGTTACGAAGTACCAAGTTAAACTTGAGAAAGATCTAAATCCACTTCTTAGTACAAAGCCCGGAGGTAAAGAAATATCGAGTTATGAGCCAAAGCCGCCAAGATCTGAGTATCAAAATATGAACACAAGTAAAAGAGCGAATATAAAAAATAGAGTAGTGTTGCATTCATTAAAATGATACAAGAGGTTCCAAGTACAAAAAAAAATACAAAGATCAAGGAGCAGAGTTATTATTGTCCAACATATCCCAAAAAGTGGGAGTGGTAGGCTTAGGAGGATTCCACTTTTCTCGTCCCGATCACGGAGTGCCTCCAGCTCTTCTGCGGTAAAGGAACAAAGTCTGCACCTTGTCTGCAGACTTCGTTGTCGAAGTTGGATTGAAAGGCACGCAGAAGAACAGACTTGTCCTCAAAGTGAGGATGAAGCAGACTTGTCCTACACAGAGATCCGACTAGCCACAGCTTCATCCCGGGCTGAGTTCAAATCAACATTAGCATCTTGCAACTCTGCAATCTTTTCCTCTACCTTGATCAACCTCTCTTTCAATTCGACCATCTCGCTAGTCATCTGAATCTTTTCAGAACTAGCTAACTCCAAGCGAGTGGCCTGATCAGCAACCTCAGACTCTAGAGCAGCTAAACGGGGTTCATTGGCCGCCCGCCACTCTTCATTGGTTGCTGCTCTCTCGGTTTGCTCCGAAGATTGAGAATTTGCAATGTAAAGAACTAAAGAAGAAACTTGCCAAAGGAAGATATATTTCAAATATATACACAAAGAAAAATCATTTGAAAAAAAAATTTTGACGAAAGGCTTACCCGAGCTAACAGAGCACCAACTCGATTGGTAGCCTCATCCACTCCCATCTCGCCCATCGAGGCCAAGGACTCGGCATCGGCAGCTCAGTTCAGGATGGCACCATCGAGGAAAGAAGCCGCGTGACGATTAGTAAAACGAAGGTTATGGAGAGGAGGAGTTCTGCTTGAAATTTCCGAAGCTAACTCCCTTAAGGCCTCCTCCTCTGTCGGCATTACAAACCCCGGCCGCAACCATGATGGACCAGATTCTGCCTGGGGAACTTCTTCACCAGCCGTGGCAGTCGGAGTGTGAAGCACCTCCTCCGAAGCTTCCAATGGTAAGCTTCCCCTGGAGCTTCGTCAGGAAATGACAAGGGGGAATCGGCAATGACAACTGCTGTAGAAGGACGGCGGGGTGACGTTCTTCGCCTCTGACGAGGATGAAGTTGTTCCTCCTCATCCACACTGTCAGAACGGGTTACCTCGGGGATCTCACATTCATCTTCCCTTCAAGGTTCCACTGGGGTAGATCGGAAAGTCCTAACTCGGGCCCCCTTCTCTTGGCCGCCTGGGGTTCCTACCCCAGTGTGATGACTGGCCAGTTGCAGAAGGGTAAGAAAGTAAAGTATCACCGGACGCACCCCGATCTATCAACCTTGGCAAAACTCAAGGTAGAGAATCCAAATGGGATTACCGAACATTCCTGCCTTCTTCGCGATTTTTCCAAGCTATCGCAAACATGGTTGGACCTACAAAGTAGATTATCTGAGTCAAATTTTTCAAAAACAAATCGTCAAGATAGTTACCCCGACCATTACGACAACCCCGGGTAGTAGAAGTACACAATTCACATTGTGTTAAAAAAATACCCCTGGGGTGTATAGTCCAGTCACGATTAGGCTTTTCTTCCTCAAAACCCAGCTCCTGTCTCTGGGCATCCAAACCAGCCCCTATACCACACCACTCCAGACTAGCGTCGCTTAGCAAGTCGGCAGAAGAGTATACCCGGGACTGATGTTGGCGACTATCCCCTAAGTCCCGAGTAATGGTCTCTAAGAAAGATTTCTCAGAATGGCTAAGGGAAGAAGAATGATGGATTTGAGACCAC
>CM049932.1:67500-122500 GCA_027405835.1 Asclepias syriaca | reverse complement strand
TTCAGAGTTCAAATCCTAACCTACGACAAAGGCAAATCAAACAGAAAAGAGTACGAACTGCGTTTGGGTGAATCTGCCCAGGTTGAACCCAGGCAAAGATTAGAAAGTCCGCAAATGCAGGGTCCATAGGAAGCCTAAGTCCTACTTCGAAATGGGCTAAAGGAAGAGGGATATGGTGAAGCGACATCCTACCTACCTCGGGAACTACAAAAATCCTATACGTCGGAGGATCTATACTATATCTACTAACAAAAGACTCAGCCTGTTCCCGAGTAACCTTACTTCGTCAAAAGGAAAAGTCTGAAGCAAGGGGTTCAGGCATAGGTGGCTGGAAGGGAATACCCACAGGAGCTAAGATCCGACCATCCCTAATCGCCACTGAAACTTTGGCTTCTGGTTGGTCAGGCTAAGGGTCTCCAAAACCTTCAGCCATGAGACTCTCAACTTCCCTAACATGTTCTTCCTGGGCAGCCATCTTTACCTGCGAACGGAAGTTCAATGTTTAGAACCCCATTCAAAAAGCTACCTAGAAAAGAAACTTAAACTATTTCTAAAAGCCTAACCCAGAAAAACGATGAAGGAGACGCAAAAACGGAATCAATTCTACCCTACACTAGATTACAAACACATACAAAAAATCGTTCCCCCGACAATGTCCCCGAGAAAGAGTAAACCAAAGCTATATTTTCCATACAGAAGCCAAAAGGGATAAACATGGAAGCATTTAAAGCTCACGTACAAGTCAATAATGACGGAAGATAAAAATTGATCAAAACATACCTTTTTTGGAAATTGTTGGAATAAATGTCTGAAAAGTTGAAGCGAGACCGAACTTGCGACAGAAAGCAAAAGTAGAAGAATTTTCAGAAAGTTGCAGAGGTAGTAATGGCGGAAAAGCTTGGAGAGGAAAATGAAAAGATACTGAGAAGGTGAAAAATACAAAGAAGAAGATTTAAAATGGTTATAAGGAAACTATACTGACAAACGTTATGATTATTTCCCAAGTTCAACGCATCGGGGATGACGAAAAAGCTCCCTGTCAGCTGACATTCTGCCATTAATGACAGATGCAGAAGTTGAAGAGATAGCAGTCACTATCAGAAACCCCAAAGTCTTTTGAAGTACCACTACTAAGAACAGAACCAACCATCCAGCGAAGTTACCCATATCTCGCCATATGATACTTCGTTGAGGGGCCACTGAACGGCCAATAAAACACACCAGGGGCAAAACAGTAATTGAACCACAAAAGTAATTGCCTCACATTTCTCCAAGACAATAAATCCATCATTATGGACTTCATATCGATAATAAAGGGAAGACATTACCACTCAGATCGTAACTCCCTCTTTAACTCCCTAATTCAAAACTCGTTTCTGGCAATGGGAAGAAACGGTCCAACAACGGGAAACTCATTAATGGCAAGAGCATCTTCAGGTAAACCCCTATAAAAAGGGAAACAAGGTAAGAGAAAAGGGACAGGTTCCAAATATCCAAAAATACTGATCATTATACTCTACTGACTTAATCATCGGAGAGTTCACGGAGAATACATCTCCCCACCGAACCTCTTTCATTTTGAAGGATCTCGGTACCTCGGAATACCCGGAGTGTCAATCTTTCCCTATTTTGACTGATTCCAAATTGCTCAACATTCACTTCGGATATCCCTCATTCCGAGTTTTTCGAATTTACTTCTTTCTCCCCATATCTATTTCCACCGATTTTTGACAAATCAATATATATACTCCTTTTACCATAGTGACTACCTTTTCCAAACTATTAGCATAAGAACAAAAAAACAAAAATGATTAATATATATATACATTTGTCAAATTGTTGTAATTCTTGAAGAGTTCCAGCCCTTCATGGAAACAAATGAATATATTATACATGGCCTATATATATATATGGCCATAATGAACTTTTCCATTATATATTTTCATCAAAAAAGAGAGAGAAAAAAAAAGATGGGATCACAAATAATTCATCAAAAACCTCATGCAGTTCTTGTTCCTCACCCAGTACAAGGCCATGTAAATCCATTGATGAAATTAGCCAAGCTTTTACATTCAAGAGGGTTTCATATAACCTTCGTAAACACTGAATTCAATCACAGACGTTTGATTCGATCCAAAGGGTTAGATTCAGTAAAGGGTTTTCAAGATTTCATATTTGAAACAATCCCAGATGGACTTCCTGATTCTTTAATTCAAGAACAAGATGCCACCCAAGATATACCTAAACTATGTGATTCCACAAGAAGAAATTGTTTGGTTCCTTTTAAACAACTTCTTGTTAAGCTAAATATGGATGGTGATGTTCCACCAGTTAGCTGTGTGATTTCAGATGGTTGTATGAGTTTTGCAATCAAAGCTGCTGAAGATTTAGGGATTCCTGAAGTTCAGTTTTGGACTGCTTCTGCTTGTTCTTTCATTGGTTATTTGCACCACCGTGAACTCATCAAAAGAGGCATTTTTCCTTTCAAAAGTATGGTTTTTTTTTTTACTCTCTTAATTACATCAAAATATTTATATATATTAGTGTTAAGTCCGATACCCTATAAGATTGGATTTTCACCACCTAACTTCACATTAGTATGATATTTAGTCTAAACCTATTTTGTTTTTAGGCATCTTTACAAAGTGGCAGCGGTAATAGTGCAAGATGATTTTTTATTGTAGAAGAGACTTGGGTATGTGGTCCTTAATTTAAGGGGAGGATTGTTGGAATATTACTCAAGTCCCACATAAAAAAATGATACCAGAATTTTCTAGCATAAAAATCCTACTTAGTATGGAGCTTTTTGAAAATTTATCCAAAAATAAAAACCGTAAGATTTATATCTAAAACAAATAATATCATACCTTTTGGAAATATTACTATAAATTTTTTGAAAATTTAATATTTCGAAACTATAAGATAACATAGTTTAAATACAATATATATATATATAATATATAATATAATATGAATCAAACTTATAACTTACATTTCACGAGTGAAATAAGTATAAAATTAATATCATACCTTTGGAAGTATTGCTCTAAATTTTTTGATAATTTAACATTTGGAAACTATAAGATAACATAATTTAAATACAATATATATATATATATATATATATATATATATATATATATATATATAGGTAACAATAATTGGAGGTGTAATAGTTTGATTCATATTATATATATATATATATATATTATAATCTATATATATATAGGGTAACAATAATTGGAGGTGTAATAGTTTGATTCATATTTATATATATATATACATTATATATATTTTTTTTTTTTTTTTATTTTTTTTATTTGTTTTTCAGATGATCTTTATATTATATATATATATATTATATATATATTATCTATTAATATATTTTTTTTTTTTTTTTTTTTTTTTTTTTTTTTTTTTTTTTTTTTTTTTTTTTTTTTTCAGATGATGTCTTCTTAACAGATGGCAGTCTAAATAAAGATGTCAACTGGATATCTGGGATGAGCAATATTAGATTGAAAGATCTTCCAAGTTTTCTTAGAACAACTGATCCAAATGACATATTGTTTGATTTCATGGGAGAAGAAGCACCACTACTAGAAAAATCAAGTTTAGCGACGGCCAAATCCGTCGCAAATCCGTCGCAAATTGACCTTTGCGACGGATTTGCGACGGATTTGGCCGTCGCTATATTTTCGTCGCTGATTGCGACGGCACATAAAATCCGTCGCAAATAGCAACGGATTTGCGACGGGCAAAATCCGTCGCTATTTTGCAACGGATTTGCGACGGCCAAAATCCGTCGCTATTTTGCAACGGATTTGCGACGGCAATTGGCCGTCGCTATTTTGCAACGGATTTGCGACGGCATTTGGGCGTCGCTATTTTGCAATGGATTTGCGACGGCATTTGGGCGTCGCTATTTTGCAACGGATTTGCGACGGCATATGGGCGTCGCTATTTTGCAACGGATTTGCGACGGCATTTGGGCGTCGCTATTTTGCAACAGATTTGCGACGAATTTTGCCGTCGCAAAATAGTGACGAATTTGCAACGGTTTTTGCCGTCGCAAAATAGTGACGAATTTGCAACGGTCAAATCCGTCGCTATGTTTGCGACAATTTTGCGACGGTATTTGGGCATCGCTATTTTGCAACAGATTTGCGACGAATTTGACCGTCGCAATATCTTCGTCGCTAATTGCGACGACACAAAATCCGTCGCAAATAGCAACAAATTTGCGACCATCAAATCCGTCGCTATCTTGCAATTAATTTGTGACGGATTTATTTTGATTATTTTTTATTTTTAATTAAATACATAAAATATATATATATATATATATATATATATATATATATTATTATTAACTAGAAACCATAATAAGTTAGAAGCATTCAATAAAAGTTGAAAATGTTTGATAACACAAATAGTTCACTTAGATAGAAATCCTGTCTCCTTTCTTTTTCTTTCCTAGTTTCTGCAAACATATATATATATATATAGAATTAAAATTTAAGAAGAAGATGACAGGATCTGGTTCACCTTGTGGTGCGTGTAAATTTCTGAGAAGAAAATGTGTTAGAGATTGTGTATTTGCACCTTACTTCTGCTTTATGGATGGAGCATGCAATTTTGCAGCCATTCATAAAGTTTTTGGAGCCAGTAATTTCTCCAAACAGCTTGCTCATGTTCCCATCACTTATCGTTGTGAAGCTGCTGTTACCATTGCTTATGAAGCTCAAGCCAGACTTCAAGATCCCATTTATGGCTGTGTCTCAGAAATCGTTTCCCTCCAACAACAGGTATATATATATATATATATATATATATATATATATATATAATCAAACTCGCGATTTCGTATAACATCCACAGGTAGTGAATCTACAAGCACAACTAGCATCACTAAAGGAACAAGCAGCAGTAGCAGCAGCAGCAGCAGCTCAGTGTAGAATAAATATAAATGGTACAAACAATACAAACCCTAATAAATATCTTCCACAAATCTTCTTCATCAGTATGGTTGGTTTCAATCAGAAAATTCAGGGATGCATCACCAATTTGAAAATATGATTTCCAATTTCTCCAATCCACTACTTTTCAGTAATAATGATAATTCAGCAGTGGAACAAATTTATGTTTCTTGTCACGATGAACAACAACCAAATGAGCAGCAATGGGTTTTGCCGGATGACGACAACAACATGAATGATCTACAATGCGAACGTCTTGGATGTGCAATGGGAATATCAGATTACCAATATTGTGAATCCCTCAATGACATGGGTGAAATATTTATCTCTTTTATTTATTTTTTTTCAAAATTATTTACAAAATATTCATACTATCTATATAATACTTTTTTTTTGCTATAGATGTAGCTCTACATCCTGAAGCACACCAGAATTTCCGAATCCTTGCTGAAAGAATGGTGTTGGGTTTCTCTGGTGGTGTCTCTGCTTCTGGTGGCGATCTTTGGACACCAATTTCTGGAAATGACATTGCTGATGTAAGGATTATGAGAAGGAAAAATCTCAGAAATGACATTGGTGTACCAACTGGTCTTACAATAAGTGCTTCTTTTTGTTATTTGCTTCCAACTTTGCCTAAAATCGTATTCGAGTATTTGCGTAATTACAAGAATCGATTGGAGGTACAACTTGATGCTTTTATTCAATACTATTTATATCCATATTTTAGTTTTTTTTTTGATAAACACACAGTATAATTTCTTGTGATATTATAACGAGTAAAATTTTTTTTTTTTTTAGTGGGACATTATAAGCTTTAATGGTTATGTGAAAGAAATTCTTTACATGGGAAGTGGATCGGAAGATGGCAATTGTGTATCTATCTTACAAGTTACAGTAAGATATATGAACCCTAAATTTCATCTTGTTTTTTTTTTGTGAATTTGTTCAAATTAGGGCATCGAAAATCTAATTTTTTTTTTATATTGGAAAAGGGTCCAAGAATAGATCATGGAGGTGTGTTCATCTTTCAAGAAAGCAGATGTGAACCAACAACTTCATTCATAGTTTATGCACCGTTGGACGTGACAGCGGCGAAAGTGTTATTCGGCGGTGGAGATCCTGAGATTATTCAACTTCTTCCTTCTGGTTTCACCATTATTCCCAGTGGACCTCCCTTGGATCATCCTGCTGCTGCTGCTGATGATGCTGCTATTTGTGATGCTGATCTTCAAAATGGAACTCTTCTCACAATTTCTTTTCAAATTGTTGTGGATTCTAATCCTTTAGCCAATGTTTCTGATCAGGCTCTCGATAATGTTAGTAAGCTTCTGCAGTATACAATGCATAACATTGAGGTGGCTCTTGCTCCCTTTTACCTTTGAGAGAAACAAGTATGTTTTTTACCCTAGAATATATATATAATATATATATATGTTTGTATGTGTTGAAATTTTATTTCTTTTTTGATTTATTTTTTCGCAGGAATGGAAGTGTTTGAGGAGGTGGAAACAAGTCTTGATTTTAGGGTTTAATTTCTATGTAAAGTTTGTATGTATTAGGACTTTGTAATAAACAGTTTTGTTGGAACTCAAGAGTTCCCCTTTTTATCTTTCTAGTAGTTTTTATTTCGTCAAGACTTAATAAATATGCTTTTTGCAGTACTCTATCTAATATATATATATATATATATCATGTGGTTTCCCCTTCAGACTCTTAGTTTTTTATACTTTTACATGGAAACATATATATATATATATTGGTTCCTTCATTCATAGATAATGGTAAAATAATCAATACATTGCCAAATATATATTTGTTTAAACGATTCAAATCCTATACTTTTGCTTAATAATCAATACATTGCCAAATATATATTTGTTTAAAAAATAAGAAAAGAAAAAATAATGGGGTTTGCTTAAAGTTATTCCCTAAGATATAATGGGTTAGTTGACCAAAGGTGATGATGTTTGGTTGGCTTGTTGATGAATCATGAAAATGAGCAATCAACGCATTTGCTACCCTCCAACTTAGTTGATGCACTTCCAATTTCTTTTTTTTTTTCCCTTTTCCCACTTAGTGAAAATGACACGAAAAAAAAATATATATAATATTCACAACTGTTGGCTTTTTTGAGTATTTAGTGTTTGGACAAAGAATTAACTTATAATCATAATTTTTAAAATAAATAAAAAAAAAGGGTACAGCTTCTGTTAATCTTCCGCGCTGTGAAGTTTTTTTTCACTCGTACGTAGGATGTCCTAGTGAGTACCAGTACGTAGGATGTCCTTTCTTTCCTTAATAATCATCTTCTTGTCTCATTACACATACATACATATATATATTATATTATATATATATATATATATATAATGATACAAATCATTTGGCAGCCTCCCTGGCAGCCATTATATATATATATATATATATATATATATATATAATAACAGGTGATTGATGCTAATTTGTTGGCCACTCAAATTATATATATTATATATATATAATGATACAAATCATTTGGCAGCCTCCCTGGCAGCCATTATATATATATATATATATATATATATATATATATATATATATATAACAGGTGATTGATGCTAATTTACTCTGATGATATTCTTTAATTTTATTTTAAAACAAACTTTTTCAATCATCTTTATAAATTTGTTTTCTTCTGAAATAATTTTTTCTTTTATAAGATAGCAGGTCACTTCCATCACCTCCCTCGTTTTTGTTCTATATTTATATATATATTGTATTTCGGATAGCTCTGTACTTGCATGGAGTTCTAAGTGTTGGGCTTCCATTCGCAGGTAGGATATGGCTGCACGAAAGGGAAATAATAGGGAAGTTGAGGAGTTGATGGAGGAAGGTTTTGGTAGCCCTAGACCTGTTCGACCAAAGGTGATAGTGGCTAGGAGGTCAACTCGGGGTGAGGTTCCGGAAGGGGTTCCTTTTCAACCACCCATGCCTGGTCCTCCACCGTCTGATTTCCCTTTAAGTAGGAATAGAATTACTAGGGAACAAGCCGAATCCTTTGCCCGTAAGTATAGTCTCGACCCTAGGGTTTATAGGATTTTTTTAGAGCCTTTAGCTGGAAAGATGTCTCTACATCGTATTCCTGTTCCTTTAGCCCATTTTGAATTGGGGTTCCATCTTCCCATGGACCCCGCCTTTGCAGATTTTCTTATTTTTGCTCGTGTCCAACCTGGGCAGGTTCATCCGAACACTGTCCGGACAATGTTCTGTTTAATTTGCCTTTGTCGTCGTCTAGGTTTTGAATTGACTGACAATATTCTTAGTATGTTCTTTTCTTCTCTTCGGATGGCTGATAACATTCTTTCAATTCGGCCTCGTAAGAATAGAGTTTTACTTTTTGATTCCCCCCCTAATAAAGTAGAATTTAAGGAGAGGTGGATGATGATAGAATCCCGCATTGGCTTCCCCTTCCGTCCTTATGTAAATGAGAACTTCCAATGGCCCCAAATCCAATATCCCTCTACACTTAGTCATTCGGAGAAGTCCTTTCTAGAAATCATTACCCGAGACTTAGGTGATGATAGACAGAAACAAACACGGGTGTATTCTTCCACCGATTTGCTTAGTGAATCGAGTCTAAGATGGTGTGGGATAGGCCCTGGTTTTTCAGAGAGGAAAAAGGAGCTGGGCTTCCCAAAGGAGGAGCCAAATGAGGATTGGACCATACACCCCGGGGGTGTCTTTTCGTATCAGTGTGATGCGTGTTCTCTGGGTCAGGGTTGTCAGACTGGCAAGGGTATAACTTGTGCACACACACACACACACACACACACATATATATATATATATATATATATATATATATTTTGTTTCCTCGTTACTCCGGTATTGATCTCTGTTTGTGTTTGCAGGTCCGACGATGTTTAAGACAGTCTGGGGAGAACGGGAGGAAGAGAGGGATATTCGACAAAGTCATCTGAACTCCCTACCTCGATTCCCTCCTAAACTCATAGACCGGGGTGCCTCTGGGGATACTCCGCTGACGTATGCCTCATCTGCTGAGGTTCCCAAACGGAGCAGGGGAGTCCGACGGCCCCGGGAGGAAACCCCGCGTTCAGCTCCAGAGTCTCGTGGGGAAGCTTCTCCGGAGGAGGAAGAGGGACTTCGTCCTCGCCAAAAGAGGAGGACTTCGCCTAGACGTCCTGCAGAAGACTTACCTCGGGACTTTTCTGAAGACACTTCTGCACCCTTATCACCTACCTCGCCAGCTTCGGAAGAGGTTTTGGAGGCAGTCCCGCTGGCAGCTCAACCTACTTCTGGGTCTACTCCGGTTGAGCCTTCTCCTGTTGATGACGGGAGGGATACTCCGGCAGCTGAACCTGAGGTAAACTCCAAGTCTCCCGGCGCTTCTTGGCTTCAACCGGGGTTTGAGTTACCTACAGAGGCAGAGGATTTCAAGTCCCTGGCCATGGAGATAGTGGAGAGGACTCCGCCGCTCACCAACCTTCGATTCAACAATCCTTATGTCGCAACCTTGGTTGGTGAGGCTATTCTGGAACGTGCTCAT
Organism: Asclepias syriaca; assembly: GCA_027405835.1. Classification (NCBI taxonomy): domain Eukaryota; kingdom Viridiplantae; phylum Streptophyta; class Magnoliopsida; order Gentianales; family Apocynaceae; genus Asclepias; species Asclepias syriaca. The sequence continues at coordinate 112,978 of CM049932.1, read as the reverse complement.
GACCCGAGCAGTCTGGCCGGGATGAGCGAAATGTCTGTGGAAGAGGCTACTAATCGCCTTGGGGCTTTGTTTGCTCGGGTATGCTTTTTCCTCTCTTCTTCTTCTTTTTTTTTTTTTTGAGTTTTCCTTTGGGAATTATTCATGACTTGTCTTTTTTTTTTTTGTAGGCTTCTTCTCTAGCACTCCATATATCTAGGTCCCGAGCAAACAAACAGACTGAGCAGGCAGCAGCAAATGCGGAATGGAGGCGTGTTAATGAACCTCGTCTGCTTTCGTTGGAGCAAGAGGTTAGTAAGCAAGCAGCTCTTGTAGAGTCATTGACTGTTGAAAAGCAGTACTATGTCCACGAAACAGAGGAAAGGAGGAGGTTGATGGCAGGCCTGAAGACGGAGGTATCTGAATTGACGATAATCAAAAGGTCGCTGCTGGAGGAGAGGGCTAAGTTAAAGTATGACAGAGATGAGGCTGTTGCAAGCCGTCAGTCTCTGCAGGAGGAACTTGATCAATGTCGCTCAGAGGATTTCAAGAGGAAAATTATTGACGACTTCAAGAAATCTTCTGAGTATCATTTGGAGGTTAGCCGCGAAGCAAGTTCCTTTCTGGACAAGGGATGTATTCATGTCATAAGGCAGTTGCATCCGTATTTCGAAGATAAGTCAGTCCTCCTCCAATCCTTCAAATCAAACTTTGACAATGACTTCTGCCGTCAGGGTGCCGACTTCGTCCCCTACACCTCTGAGGAGTTAGAAGCGTTGCGGGAGCGGGATGAGAGAAAAGGTAAACCAGTTTGGACTCCACCGCAGCCTTCTACCCCTACTTTTTGGGACTTGTTGGGTGAAGGGCCTAGCTCTGCTGCCCCGGGCTCCAGCTCTGCTGCCCCTTGAATTTGTAATTATTTTTTGTAGCTGAGACTGGTTTTTTTTTTAGTGGTTGGAGCACGGCTGGAAAATTTGCGTGTCCATATTGCATGGAAAAGTCAAAATATTTTCATTTGATTTGGTGTGTTTATCATGAATCTTTTTTCTTTATTTCTTTCTTTGATTTTTGGTGTGTTTATCATGAATATATATTCTTATGGAAAGAACTATCTTTTAACAATGTATTATGATGAAAGTAAAATGGTAATGCTAAAAACTTTATCCTGTGCAGGGCTAATATAGTTAACTAGAAAATGAGGAAAAGAACCAATTCTGTAGCTTTCCTAGAACAGAAGAAATCTCTGCAAATTATTATTTGGATTATATATATATATTGTGATAGAAATATTATTAATAACTTTTATTGTTATTTTTTATTTAATTATAAATTATGTTTTTGGATATATATATATATATATATAAATTTATGTATTTAATTAAAAATAAAAAATAATCAAAATAAATCTGTCACAAATTAATTGCCATTTGCGACGGCTGAGTAGTCGGTCGCATATTCGGTTGCAATTTGCGACGGCTTAGTAGGCGGTCGCAAATTCGGTTGCAATTTGCGACGGCTTAGTAGGCGGTCGCAAATTCGGTCGCAATTTGCGACGGCTTAGTAGGCGGTCGCAAATTCGGTCGCAATTTGCGACGGCTTAGTAGGCGGTCGCAAATTCGGTCGCAATTTGCGACGGCTTAGTAGGCGGTCGCAAATTCGGTCGCAATTTGCGACGGCTTAGTAGGCGGTCGCAAAGTCGGTCGCAATTTGTGACGGCTTAGTAGGCGGTCGCAAATTTGGTCGCAATTTGCGACGGCTATGAGGCCGTCGCAAATATCCGTCGCTAAACTTGATTTTTCTAGTAGTGCACAAAATTGTTTGAAATCTCCTGCAATAATATTCAACACCTTTGATGAATTTGAGCAAGAAGCTTTGAATGCTGTGAAGAACAAGTTCAATTACCCCAACATTTATACAATAGGACCAATTTCTTTACTCGGTAAGCATTTCCCCATAGATAGTAAAGTCAACTCTTTGAATTCGAGTTTTTGGAAACCTGATTCAAAAGTCTTCGACTGGCTCGATGCCCAAAAGTCAAACTCGGTTCTTTATGTCAACTATGGAAGTGTAACAACAATGACAAGTCAACATTTTACTGAATTTGCATGGGGACTTGCAAATAGTAACCAAAGATTCTTGTGGATCGTTAGACCTGATGTCGTGAAAGACGAAGACGGTAAAACGACGTCATTGCCTGATGATTTTCTTGAAGAAATTAAAGAAAAAGGAATGATAACAAGTTGGTGTGCACAAGATCGAGTATTGACACACCCTGCTATTGCTGCATTCTTGACCCATTGTGGATGGAATTCCATGATGGAAACCGTTTGTGCCGGTGTCCCGGTTATTTGTTGGCCTTTCTTTGCTGACCAACAAACCAATTGCCACTATTCTTGTGAGAAATGGAAGATTGGAATGGAAATAAATCACGATGTGAAGCGTGAGGAAGTTGCAGAAATTGTCTGTAAAATGATGGTGGCCGGAGAAGAAGGTGATAAAATGAGGAGGAAGGCCGGAGAGTGGAAGAAGATGGCGGAAAACGCTACCGATGTGGGAGGATCGTCTTATAATAACTTTGACAACTTCATCAAAGAAGCTCTTCCCTTTCAAGTATGATATAGCTTTTGTTTTGAATATTATTGTGAAAAATTATGAACACAAATACTATAAGAAGATATGTCTGTGTTCTTATATGTTTCAGTGTGGATTATGCTATTGTTGTTGATGAAAGAATAAATTATTAGTATTTTATTCTAATAATATAAAACTATCAATGTATTTTATTTTAATTATAAAATACAATAGAAAATTATATAAGAAAAACAATTTATTTATCAAAATTTTAACCAAATGTATGATTAAATATACATTGATAATGTGTATTAATACTATTAATATTTTATTTTGTGAGATTAATTATTTTATTTTAATAATATAAGATGGGAATTAAGGATAAAAAATGAAAAATTATAAAAAATAATGATTTATGCTGGCTATAGGGTTTAAACCCACGCGCAACAAGATTTTAAATATTTCCATTCACCTTTCAAGCAATTCTACTAATATATAATAATAATTTAATAAATTTTATTATATTATAATTTATTATTTTTTTATGTATGTATATAAAATAATTCTCATGTCTTTAATTAAATAATAAAATTATCAAAATAATTGTAATTCTTTTTTTGGAAAAAAATAAATACTTGTAATTAGTAAATAATTATATTATTGAATTTATTTTCTCGTAAAATAATAATTTATATAAAAATATATATTAGAATATACTCTACTCATATTTATTATAAAATTTTTTTAAAAAAAAATTATTTTACATTATTATTTATATTTACACAAATAATTAACTATATAATTTGACTATAATTAGAATTGATAATTCTTATAAATAAACATTTATTAGTTTAAAAATATTAATTCATGAAATATAGATTAAAAAATACAAACTTAAAATTATAAATAAAAAATACAAAATACAAAACATATAATAATAAACTAGAATAATTTACAACTTTTTTTTTTTTTTTTAAAGAAGAAAAATGAATGACTTTTTTTTATTTGTCCATTTATTTCTGGTAACCTTTCATATATATATAATATATATATATATATATATATATATTATATATATATATATATATATACTGAATAATAATTTGTCATTATTATGACTATTACACCTCCAATAATTGGAAGATCTGTCAATCTAAATCCCAGATATCCCGTTGACATCTTTATTTAGACTGCCATCGGTTAAGAAGTCATCATCTGAAAAAAAAAAAAATACATACATATATATATATATATATATATATATATAATGAATCAAACTTATAACTTACATTTCACGAGGGAAATAGGGAAATAAAATATAAAATTTGTCCACGTCTTACCTATTCAATTACTGTTAATACTATTTTTAAGTAAAGAGAAAAAAAAAACAAAACATATATATATATATATATATATATATATATATGGAGGTGTAATAGTAATAACAATAATTGAATAGGTAAGAGGTTGAAATAGGTAACAATAATTGGAGGTGTAATAAATGTTCTTATATGTTTCAGTGTGGATTATGCTATTGTTGTTGATTAAAGAAAAAATTATTAGTATTTTATTCTAATAATATAGAATGGGATTTCGACATGAAAAATTATATTAATTGGTTTAAATTTTTGATTAATTATAAAATACAATAGAAAATTATATAACAAAAACAATTTATTTATCAATATTTTAACCAAATGTATGATTAAATATACATTGATAATGTGTATTAATACTATTAAAATTTTATTTTGTGAGATTAATTATTTTATTTTAATAATATAAGATGGGAATTAACGATAAAAAAATGAAAAATTATAAAAAATAATAATTTATCCTGGCCATGGTCTTTAAACAAAATCTTAAATATTCTCCCTTCACCTTTCGTGCAATTCTACTAATATATAATAATAATTTAATAAATTTTATTATATCATAATTTTGAAGGAAAGTCCAACAAAAGGAAGTAGTCGTTAGGAACTTATATGGCAACTTATATGGCAAGTAGCCGTTATGTAAATAAAAAGGAAAGAACTGTAAGAAATTTATTCACATACCTATTGAATCAATATCCATTTTCCTTATTTGATTAGAGCTTGTATATATAAATAGGACTTCAATGTAATGAACAAATACAAGAAAAAGAATCAAAAATTAATAAGAATTTGAGAGTATTTTTTTTATCATGGTATCAGAGCGGGTTTTTTTATCCATAAACGGCCCCAAAGAAATCTGCCTTTTGTATTTTTTTTCCCTTCTCATCATTTGTCATAAACCTTACCAACAATGTCTGATTCAGAAGATAATACTACCAACACCACCAACCCAACGGGGGCAACGGAGGTAGTAACACTATCCACAAACCAAATAGAACAACTCCTGAAATATCAACCAGAAATTACCTCAGCCCCACCACAAATAGAACCAAAACTCAACTATCATAATTTTTTATTATGGTCAAAGCTCATAAAAATCGAAATTGGATACCGAGGGCGCCTGTAATTTATCACTGCTCACCATCCTCCACCGAAAACTGACAGTCCAGAATTCACCAAGTGGGAGCAACAAGACTTACAAGTCTTTTCATGGATCATAAAGTCCATGGAACCAAAGCTAGTCAACCGCTTCATCCAGTACCCGACGTCAGCCGAGCTCTGGAGAGCAATTCAATCAACGTACCGAAGTGGTGGAGACAAGCTCCAGGCCTTCGACCTAACCATCAGGGCAACAAACTTCAGACAGGCAGAAAAACCATTGGAGGATTACTACAGTGAATACCAAACTATTTGGAATGAAATTGATACTCGGAGGCCGAACCCTATGAAACACAATGAAGACATCAAAATCTTCGAAATAAAACAAGAAAACTGACTTTTTCATTTTCTTGCAGGTCTGAATCAAGAATATGATTCCGTAAAAAGAGACATTCTCAAAGGACGGGTCTTACCCACAATCGAAGAGGCATACGTCGTTGTGTGTCACGAGGCAACCCGGGCACAGGTTATGAACCGGCCGGAGGATCACCAGTCAGAAAACACTGGAATCGGACTGGCAGATCGTAGCCAAACTAAGCCCCCATAAATCTCAAAGCCACGATCTGAGGTTGTCATCGGGAAACCAGTCGGATCATAAAAATTATCATCATTTTTGGTACCACTCACCGCTGCCGAGCGCGCCGCCGAGAAAGCCGAAAAATAGAAGCTCCGATGCAACCACTGTGGGAAGAACGGCCATTTAAAGAGTGGGTGCTTCGATCTCAACGGCCTCCCCTCTTGGTGGAAGGACAACCCTAAGTACAAGACCAGAACGGTGGCGACAACAATGTACCACCAACCGAACACAACGGCAACAACCCTCTGCCACCAATCAAACTGCGATTTGCAAGGAATGACTTCAGATGGCGGGGATTTCGGCTTCGCAGAGGTGACCAACAACGGCTATAACTGCCGTACCTCAGAAAGCAGCGACAGCGGCACTAAATCACGAGGGTTTCTTCAATGTTCAAGCGTGAATTTAACAAAAAAAAATGGACCTAAGTCTTTAGGGTTTGAGAAGAAATGTGCGACTATGGAAAATAGAAATGGATCCAATATTGGACATATGCTGCCAAATCAATTGAAGTCCACTACCACTTCTAAGGCCCATGGATTGCTTGGTCATAAAACCATCACGGAGACGGGCTGCAGTACTCTGGACTTCGACCCGACAGGTAACGGGCCTCGAATTAAAAAACCAGGCCCCGTTAATTTATCAAATTCTTCTAATAAAATCAGTGAGTGGATTTTAGATTCCGGTGCTACTAATACAATGACATATGATGATAAAGATATTTTTGAAAAAAAACTTATCCTCAAATCTCTCAAATATTAACTGCTAATAGGAGTATTACTACAATCAAAGGTGCTGGGAAATTAAAGTTAACACCGGAAATTAACATCTATCACTGTCTATTTATTCCTTCTTTAACCTGCAAGTTACTTTCGGTAAGTCAAGCAACAAAAGAATTAAATTGCATGGTTTTGATGTACCCTAATTTTTTCATTCTCCAGGATATTCTGGATATTCTGACGAAGAGGATAATTGGTCGTGGTACTGAACTGAACGAGCTTTATTACATAAATGAAGTTTCCCCTACAGGCTCCTCTTTTCATTCAAAAGATATGTCATTAAGCTGGAAGTGGCATAGACGGTTGGGACACCCCTCCCCTAAGTATTTTAAAACTTTATTTCATCATCTACCTATTTTTTAACATTGCTCTTCTTGTGTTTTGGCAAAAAGCCATCGTACTACTTTTCCAAACACCAATACTCGTGCTAATAATATATTCGAGATAGTACATTTAAATGTGTGGGGCCCTGCTCCTAATAATTTGAGAAAATCATTTACTTATTTTGTGTTATTCATTGATGATTGTACCCGTATGACTTGGGTTTCTTTTTTAAAAAATAAATCGGAAGTCCCAGAGAAATTTATTCAATTTTACAAAATGATTTTGACACAATATAACAAAAAAATTAAAATTCTTCGTTTTGATAATGGGGGGGGGGGGAATATTTGAATGAAACAATGAGGAACTTTTTTCAACAAAATGGACTTCTTCACCAAACCTCGTGTCCCAACACCCCACAACAGAACGGAGTTGCTGAGAGAAAAATAGGACTATCCTTGAGATGGCTAGAGCTCTTTTGTTTGACTCTCATGTACCCACTACTTTTTGGCCTGAAGCTATCGCAACCTCTGTCTATCTCATGAATAAGTTACCTACAAAAATCCTAGGGCTGAAAACACCTTCTAGTATGTTTCAAACCTTAACAAATACTGAAAACACAGTCCCTCTTCCACCAAAAATATTTGGATGTACTGTTTTTATACATATCCCAAAAACTAAGCGCTCTAAACTAGACCATTGTGCCCTTAAGTGTGTTTTCCTTGGTTATGGTTTAAACCAAAAGGGGTATAGATGTTACCACCCTCCCTCCGGGCGTCTATATGTCACTATGGATTGCAATTTTTTGGAAACTAAATTTTATTTTCAAAACCAATCTAGTGGTCAGGGGGAAACTGCTAGTGATCCTCTAACTTGGTTATTAGAACTAAAGATACCTGAGTCAATAAACATTGAAAACATGAAACCAGACAATGATCAAATACCTGTTCCTTCAGAAGACGAGCCACATTATCCTCCTCCAGAATCTCCAATTAGAGATAATGGTAACGAAACTTCTGATAATAACACTACTGGAACTGATCATTTATCAAATACTTCCGCTTCAAATGACTCTGATACGTCTCTCAGAGACACCTATGTTAAGAATGATGCAGGTACAAGTACCTATCAATTGCCTCCCAGAAGCACTAGGGGAATTCCGGCAAAAAGATATAGTTCGGAACGAGTTTCTCGCAAGTCGCAGTATCCAATAGCAAATTCTGTTACAAAAAGACTCACGACGGAGGCAAGAACATTCATGACAACACTCTACTCCGAAAAAGTACCTCAGAATTTCAATGAAGCCAAAGACAGAAAGGAATGGCAACAAGCAATGAAAGAAGAGATGGAAGCTATGGAAAAAAACCAGACTTGGGAGAAAAGTCATCTACCTCCTGGAAAGAAACCAGTAGGATGCAAGTGGGTATTCACTATAAAACATAGAGCTGACGGAACAATCGAGAGATACAAAGCCAGGTTGGTAGCAAAAGGGTATACACAAACCTATGGGATTGATTACTCTGAAACCTTCAGCCCAGTAGCCAAAATTGATACAATCAGGATCCTTTTCTCAATAGCCGCCAACTTGAACTGGCCACTCCATCAGTTTGACGTTAAAAATGCATTCCTCCATGGAGACTTACAAGAAGAAGTCTACATGGAAGCTCCACCGGGTTTCATGAAAAATTTTGGGAGAAATGAAGTATGCAGATTAAGGAAAGCACTATACGGGTTGAAGCAATCTCCTAGAGCATAGTTTGGGAGATTCACCATTGCCATGAAAAAATATGGATATCATCAAAGTCACTCAGATCATACACTATTCTTGAAGAAGAGAGATGGACGGGTAACTTGTTTAATAAGCTATGTCAATGATATGATCATTACTGGAGATGATATGGAAGAAATCGCTATGCTAAAATTAAACTTATTTAAAGATTTTGAAATGAAGGACCTCGGAGGACTGAAATACTTTCTTGGAATTGAAGTTCTCCGATCTCAGGAAGGAATATTTATCTCTCAAAGAAAATACATTTTGGATATCCTAGCACAAACAGGAATGGTAGATTGTAAACCAGCTGATACTCCAATGATCGCTAACCATGGTTTAAAAATCGAGGATGGGGAACTACTAATAGAGCAAGAAAAATACCAGAGATTAGTAGGCAAACTAATCTACCTATCTCACACACGTCCAGATATAGCTTATGCAGTGAGCGTAGTAAGTTAATTTATGCATAAACCCCAAAAAGGCCATATAGACGCGGCACTCAGAATCATCAGATATTTGAAAGGTACGAGTAATTATGGTATTTACTTTAATAATAATAATAGAAATCTATTATGGCAGGGATACACGGACGCTGATTGGGCAGGTAACAAGATGGATCGTAAGTCAACAGCTAGATACTTCATGTTTGTCGGAGGAAACCTAGTCACATGGAAAAGCAAGAAACAAAAGGTGGTCGCATTATCCAGCGCTGAAGCTGAATTTCGAGGGATGGCTAGAGGGATATCAGAGATCTTATGGATACGGAAACTTCTAAATGAATTAGGATTTACTCCAAAAGAACCGTGTGAACTAATGTGCGACAACAAATCAGCGATTTGCATATCAGAGAACCTAGTTCAACACGACAGAACTAAACATATTGAAGTGGACAGACACTTCATCAAAGAAAAACTTGAAGATGGCACTATTACACTTCCATACATCAAATCAGAAGAACAACTCGCTGACATCCTAACAAAAGCAGTCAATGGTCGTATGTTTCATGAAGTCTTGACCAAGTTAGGCATTGGAGATCCCACTGTCAAACTTGAGGGGGAATGAAGGAAAGTCCTACAAAAAGAAGTAGTCGTTAGGAACTTATATGGCAAGTAGTCGTTATGTAAATAAAAAGGAAAGAGCTGTTAGGAATTGATTCACATACCTATTGAATCAATATCCATTTTCCTTATTTGATTAGAGCTTGTATGTATAAATAGGACTTCAATGTAATGAACAAATACAAGAAAAAGAATCAAAAATTAATAAGAATTTGAGAATGTTTTTTTTATCAAATTTATTGTTTTTTTATGTGTATATATAAAATAGTTCTCATGTCTTTAATTAAATAATAAAATTATCAAAATAATTGTAATTATTTTTTGGAAAAAAAATAAATACTTGTAATTAGTAAATAATTATATTATTGAATTTTTTTTTCTCGTAAAATAATAATTTATATAAAAATATATATTAGAATATATTCTACTCATATTTATTATAAATTTTTTTAAAAAAATTATTTTACATTATTATTTATATTTACACAAATAATTAACTATATAATTTGACTATAATTAGAATTGATAATTCTTATAAATAAAAATTTATTAGTTAAAAAATATTAATTCATGAAATATAGATTAAAAAATACAAACTTAAAATTATAAATAAAAAATACAAACATATAAAATTATAAACTAGAATAATTTACAACTTTTTTTTAAAAGAAGAAAAATGAATGATTTTTTTTTTATTTGTCCATTTATTTCTCTTAACCTTTCATATATATATATATATATATATACTGAATAATAATTTGTCATTATTATGACTAAAATTTTGGCACTTTCTTTTGACAAAAGTATATATATATATCAATAGCATATTCATCAAAAATATCAAAGGAAACAAAAAATGAAAAGCTTTAGTTTGATATTATTTCTTCTTCCATTGATATGTTTTGTATTATCAAATGATTTCATAGAAGCATGTAACCCTAGTGGGAAAATAAAGGGCAAAACTCCACCAGCAGGGCAATGCAACCAAGAACACGATTCCGATTGTTGTGTTGTCGGAAAATACTACACGACTTACGAGTGTTCACCTTCTATAACAGGAAACACGAAAGCCACACTTACTATAAATAGTTTCGAGAAAGGAGGAGACGGCGGTGGCCCTTCGGAATGTGACAACAACTACCACTCTGATAGTATTCCCATTGTCGCACTTTCCACCGGATGGTATAAAGGTGGCAGTCGGTGTTTCAACAATATTACTATAAAAGGAAATGGTCGGAGCGTGACTGCCATGGTTGTTGATGAGTGTGATTCCACCATGGGATGTGATCAAGATCATGATTATCAACCTCCATGCCCTAATAATATTGTGGATGGGTCAAATGCTGTGTGGCAAGCTTTAGGCATTTCTGATCCTGATGATGTTGGCTCTTTGGAAATCACTTGGTCTGATGCTTAATTAGATTCATCATACAAATATATTTCAAGATTCTGTAATATATTCTATATCTTGTTTATATATATATATATAAATGTTACATAAGATCACAATCCGAAAACAGAGTAATCATGAAGTTCAAAATCACACAACAATTATATCAGAAAATTCTAGAACTAAGGTTTCTCAAAACAATACAATATATATACAAATAAACTTCAAGAATGGAAGAACCTTAATGGAAATAAACTTCCTTCTCAATTCAACTCAGTCTTCTTTCCTAACATATCCATTGTTTTCCTGCTTAACAAGGAATGACTTCATGTGTTTATATAGTTCCTTAGGTTTCTCAATATTAATGGCATGTCCACAATTTTTTACTATAACAAGTTCGGCGTTGTTGTTTTCCAGATGCCTGTACAACACAAACGACATAACTATTTGAACATTTTTCGTTTCAATTTTGTTGTCGAAGCATTTGGAGATTTTGGAGATCCTAGTAGTAGTGAATATGTAACTAACCTTTTCAACCTGTGGCCTAATTCCAGTGGAAATACTTGATCACTGTCTCCCCAAATGATTAGTGTAGGCTGTGCAGACAAACAAAATACTGTTCAGAAATTTGACAATAACAAGGTAATATTAACATGGGAGTAGAACAAACATGAGTAATCTTTGGTAGATTGGAAAGTTTTCTGTCCTTGAGTAATGCCAAAATCAATTCTTTCTTTTCTTGAACATATTCTGTACACATGACCTGCAGAACCAACAGAAACACACAGGGGATTTACTATCCATTACCAAAGCATGCTAAATCGAACAGAAACACAAGAACTCGAGAAAAATATGCATTTGGCAATGAAGCAAAAAACTGAAAAAATCAATCTTTTAACTTTGATCTGCAGTGTATGAACATTGGTACAATTCATTTTCATTTTCTTACTATACTTTTGTATCCTTTCATTGTTGAGTTGCAACACTCTGTCCATTCACTAAAGATAGTGGCATTTTATGCATTTAGAGTAGTGTATATATATATATGTATATCTAATTCCATCAAAAACCCATAACTTCACACCAAACTAAAATTGCAATAAGCAAAGTGAAACAAGGATTCAATCAGACAATACTTTCACTTCTCCTTGTACTAATTATTAAGCAGAGCTCTAATTCAAATAATTGGATCATAATATTCACCATCAAGTTCTTGATTCAAGATTTCTAATTATTTGAACCCTTTTGTCCATTATAAACAAATGTTCAACATTTGTTCATATTTGACAATTTACATCAATTTAAAGGTTGAGAAAAGTACAAACAACAACTCTAGAAAATATGCATTTGATAATAAAGCATGAATCTTTTAACTTTGATTTGCAGTGTATGAACATTGGTACAATTCATTTTCATTTTCTTACTATACTTTTGTATCCTTTCATTGTTGAGTTGCAACACTCTGTTCATTCATTAAAGATAGTGGCATTTTATGCATTTAGAGTAGTATATGTATATCTAATAACTTCAATCAGCCAAACTAAAATTGCAATAAGCAAAGTGAAACTAGGATTCAATCAGCCAATACTTCCACTTCAGAGCTCTAATTCAAATTATTTGATCATATTCCATCAAGTTCTTGATTCAAGATTTCTAATTATTTGTTCATATTTGACAATTTACATCAATTAAAAGGTTGGGAAAAGTATAAACATGCATGGAAAATTGAAAATAGAACTTACATTAACATAATCCTTAAGGAAACAAGTAGGAATTCTCTTCTGGGGTTTGAAAAATGTAATTCTCATCAATTCACTCAAATCCTCTGGAGTTTGGGGCAACAATTTGGCAGCAGCTTCATCCACAGTCTTAACTCTAAACAATCCCTCTTCCATATCTTTCTCCTCCATACACAAACCAGAACAAACTATAACCAATTTCTCTACAGCCTCAGGAAACTGAGAAACCATACTATACCCAACAAATCCACCATAGCTGATTCCCACAATACTCATTTTCTTAACCCTAAAAATCTCCATGGCTTTCATCACACACTGTGCTTGAAAACCCTCTGTTCTTTCAGGTCTATCAGTGTACGATTCACCAAAGAACAACAAATCCGGCACAAAGATGTTGAATTTAGTAGATAAAGGAGAAATAAACTCATTCCACTGCCACATTGCATTAGCTCCCATTCCATGGATGAGAAGCAAGTTGGGTTTTTGATCTTTGTGAATTTTGGGTACCCAAAAATGCATAATGGTGCCATCTCCAAGGTCTGTGATGGATGATTTTAATCCTGCTCTTGAAAAGGAGAATTTGTAACAGGAGTTTCTTGATGATGTGAAGCTGAAACATTCAGCCATTGAAAAGAAATTTCTCTTGAGATCTGAATAGAAAATCCCGGGATTTTTTCAGTGATTCTTGGGACAAAAATTCACTGGATTTCTTCGAATCTTGCGTTGATTACCTATTAATAATTCAAGAAAAAGTTTCATTTTTTTAGAGTATTTCCATGTGCGAATTTTGCAGCCGCCATTTTTGTTCGGTAGTAAAAGTTTGTTTGGTCGTTTAACAATATGAGCTGTCCAAGACTTTTTTTCTTTTATTTTAATTTGTTTAGGTACAAAATCTTTCATATATATATATATATATAATTATATATAATAATATATATATATGTATACCAATCTCTTTTCGATTCAAGTTTGTCCTCGACTCTTTTTGGGACCATATAGGTCATATTCTTTATGAGAAAGTTCTTTCAAGACTTATTTCTTTCTACACAAAATTTGAAGTACCTTATTTGACATAGTAAAAACCGGAATGTTATACGAGTTCATAAGTTCGACAATCCTCGATCATCTACCTTAAAAAAAGACATTTAGAAATTTGTTTATGATCACTGGAAGTTCAAAATTTTACCTAAATTGGTATAGAAATTTTGTTTTTATAGTAATTATTTGGGCCACAACTAAACCAAAGAGGAGCTGCTTTGGGTAATTCTAAGTTTTTGTAGTTATTACTTTGGGATTCTGTCCAGTCTAAAAAGGTTGAAAAGCCCATAGAAATTAGTAGTAAAGCCCACTGTGAAATATTAAAAGGAAAAAGGGCAAAATAAATTGAATAAATGCGGTGAACGTGGATCGAACACGTGACCTTCAGATCTTCAGTCTGACGCTCTCCCAACTGAGCTATCCCCGCTACTTGCTGTTTTATTACTTATTTTTTATTGTATTATTTAAAATTGATAAATTTTATAGCTTTGAGTTATTATATTAAATTTTTGAAAATGCTAATTATTTTTACTAATAAATTAATTATAAGAATGGATTACCAAGAATACCTAATCATTCTATTTTAGGAACTTATTATAATATGTTATGTGTCTTAACAATATTTACCAATAATTATTTACACAGAATTCAAATATTGAATGTAATATTACAAAAAAAGAACTGAATAAACACATCTCTAACTATTTTCAAAAATATTATTTAAGACATCAATAAAATTAACATATTTGTCAGTTTAATTAATAATAATAATAAAGAAAATTAACGTTGTTATATTTTATTAACACAATACTTTTTTATAAAAAATAAATAAAACTACCATTATCTTATTCTTTAAGTAAAACTAAATATGGAAAAAAATAATAATAATAAAGAGAGTTGGAATATATATACATATACATATACATGTACATATACATATACATAAACATATACATATACATATCATATACATATATATATATATATATATATATATATATATATATATAATGTCCTTTTTCAAGCCACTAGTTAGTGGTTATCCATTAAGATCCACACCAAATAAGCAATAATTATTATACATACATGATTTTGACTAATCTTTTTTCTTAAAATATCATTATTAACTTTTATTTTTTTAAAATGTGTGTTACTAATTTATTACTATGAAAAATTTATATAAAATTTATAAAAGTTTAGTTTGTCTTAATTTCATAATCTTTTAAAGATATAAATGAACATATTAAAACGTTAATTTAACATATAAGTAAAAAGAAAAAATAAGTGTGTTGTATTAATGCCACTAACAAATACCCCTAAATCAAAGGAATAATTTATTCCAAAAAATAGGATTCTAATCATATTTTTCTTTGATATGGTTGGGGGAAATTCTTTTGACTATCTTTTCAATGTCTGCTAAATATTTTCATTTTCTTAGTCCAATTTTATTAAATATTTCATTTTTTTTTTTAATTTTTTAAATCATACTAAGTTACACATTACTAATTTTTAATTAGATTATATATATATATATATATATATATATATATGTGTGTGTGTGTGTGTGTGTTTGAATTTTATTCCAATTTTTATTGTCCATTAAACATTATTTTGATTGATGTTGATTTTAGTACATGACTTTTTCGAATAATGCCTTTTATTGTCTCCCTCCAACTATTCTAAATATTTCCAAAAATAAATATATAAAATGATTGGATTTTAGCAATGGATATTTTCCAATTTGATTACAATTTGGATAATTTTGTTCGGGAATTTGTTGTTTCTTTCTTATAATACCGTATATATTCAAAATCACTACTTCAATTAATTCAGATTTCATTTAAATCACATTATAAAATCAAACTCTTACTCAAAAATAAAAAAATAAAAATTCATATTGACTATTATATAACATTTACAATAAATATCAAACTTGTTACCCGTATAATATTCACAATACAATTTCTCGTAACGCCAAAAAATACAAATTTTTGACAAATTAATTATTTAACACTATTCTCTTTATATCAAAAAAAATATTTCGGATGGATAATGAATACTTTTATTATATATATATATATATATATATATATTATATATATATATTATATTGTTAGTGGGAATATGATTCGAGAAAATTAAGAAGGTTCTCAAATTAAAAAGGTTTGAAAATATGATAGTGAATATTCTAAGCTAAAAGCTTAAACCTTAATCTACGAAAGTTTTGTATATGTAATGACTTCATAATTAATAAATTACAAACAAAAATACCATATTAATGTAAATTACTATTTTAAGAATTTTACCACCTTTTACAACTCAAATCTAATAGATTTTTTTTTTCGTTTTTTAAATTAATGGTTAGATTAATTAAAATTTAATCTAAATTTATATCTATATATCTAATTCTTATCCAAAAATATCTGTTATTTTCTCACATTTTTTTTCTATTTTTAGAGACAAATCTAAATTTTAAATGAGATTATGAATTTAAATTCACATTCAATTCAATGTATATAGACATTTAAAATTAAAATTTAAGAATAAAACTCATCTCTTATAATAAATAAAATCTACCAAAATTAATCTAAATATATAATA
Organism: Asclepias syriaca; assembly: GCA_027405835.1. Taxonomy (NCBI): domain Eukaryota; kingdom Viridiplantae; phylum Streptophyta; class Magnoliopsida; order Gentianales; family Apocynaceae; genus Asclepias; species Asclepias syriaca. Next base: position 96,626 of record CM049932.1, on the reverse strand, counting down.
ATTTATGTATCTATAATTGTCATCCATTCAAAATCCAAATATATATATATATATATATATATATATATATATATATATATACGTATGTATGTATATATCTTCGGCGATCTCATCAATCCCTACCATTAAAAGTCCATTTTCTCATTCTATTGAGACCCACTCTTCTTTAATGAGTTCAAGATCATAGTAGTTAATGCTCATTTCTATATGGTCAATATTATTCTTCTTCATAAAATCCTTAACCCTCATTTTTTTTCCACACAAATTTTCCATTTTTTTCTCATCACAAAAAATTTCCTATCATGAATATATATATATATATATATATATATATATATATATATATACAATGAATTATTAGTAAAAATATACACATAACTAACCTTAAAACGTATGTGAAACAGTAAAAAATTTGAAATATTTTTGTCCGATCTGATCTCTAAAAGTCATGTCATAAATGAGAGTATTTTTGAAGATTTGAAAATAAATGAATTTGAGTTAAAACATACAATGTTTTTAGTTACTTCACAAGCTATATTGACATGAAGAAGGAAGGGGTAATAGTGAAAATGGACAATTCCAAGATCATGTTTCCTCAAAAAAATCAAAAGGATATATATATATATTTTTACTATTCTTATTTATTTTTTTTGTATGATTCAGACAAAGTTTTCTCCCACTCTAGAAAGGGACTTTCTTTTTCTTGCTTTCTTTTGTGTTACCCACTTTGTCTTCTTGGTTAAAAGAGTAATCAGAAATGACATTTTCTGTTTCTCTCTTTACATAAAAAACATGAATCTCTCAAGTCGCGAGAAAAAAAGACATGAAACTGATGGGCCACAAAAAAAACAGCACACCACCCCACCCCCACACTCACTCACTACACACATCTTGTAGAAAAACCGCTGTAAGGAAGTGAATTCTTTTTCTTTCTTTAATTATTGCAAGAAGGGCTGCTATTTTTTTTTATTTTTTTTTGGATTTTGATTCATTTAAAGTTAAAAAAAGGGGGGCAGAAAGAGAGAAGAAAGAAGCTTCCCTCTTTTTCTTATTCTATCAAGAAGCTTTCTTTGATTTCAATTGCTGGAATTCTTCTTTGTATTTTTCATCTTTTCTTGTAAAGTACAGTTCTTTGTTCACTTTTCGTTCAAATCAACTGTTTAAAGGTAAATCTTTGGTTGTTAATTCTTCTCTTAAGTTCAATTTTGGACTATATTTTTTCTGGGTTTTTGTGTATCTGTTTAAATGAAGTTTGAGGATTGAAGTTGAATGCTACTCTTGTGGGTCTTGCTCTTTTTTCTTTTCTTTTTTTTTTTCCTTTTCTGTTTTTGTGAATTTACAGAGTGGCAACTGATTTATTGCTTTATGATTTGTTTGGAAAGTGTTTATAATGTTCTTACATAAATTCTGCTTCTTCTGGTAGTACTTACTAGTTATGATTCCATTGTTTTAGGGAATTTATTGCAGAAAACTTATAGTAACTTCCAAATTACGACATTTTTTTTTTCCCTGTTTGCAAAAAACATCATTTTTCCTCCTCTTGTTTTGTTGCTTTCTGTGGGTAGTGAGTGAAGTGACTGGTGATGAATCCCAAGCGTAATTCTTCTTCTTTTTCACTACCCATTATTTAAGATGCTGGTTCTTGCACTGTAAAATGCACTGGGCAAGCTGCATAGTCATCCTTTTTGTTGATGAGTTGCATAGATCAAAGTGTGTTAAATGAATGGATTTTAATACCTAGAAATAGGATTTGACTTTGGGTTCACAATTTAGGAGAGATGGTATAAAGTTTTCATTTATTCTCCTCTGCTTTTACTTCATTGCATCTCTTCTGTTTAACTATGCTTTGGATAGGATTATGTTATTGTCAAAAATGTTCCAAAGAAGTGTCAAAAACACTTGTTGCCATTTAGATATAAGGAAAATTTCATCAGTTCAAGAGCTAGTAAAACATAAAACCATATAAAACTTCTACAATAGTTTGTGGTGTGAAATGAAATTTTGAAGCTATATTAGAAAAAAAATCTTACTCTGAAGGAAGGAACTGTACTTATTGTTTCATTGTTTTAATATGCATAAGTTGGCTTGTAGGTATGTTACGGCTATCACTTTGATTTAAGTTCTTATGTAGCAGATGTTGAAGATGGAGTTGTTCTTTGTGATTCTCATCCTTGCATGTTTGAATTCCTTCGTCTCTCCTAATGCCCAAGGTAAGAGTTTTTTTATAGCTTTTGCTCATTGAATTGACAAAATAAGTTTCACTGATCGATACTGTTTCATATACATATATATATATATATATATATATATATATATACATATTTCGAAAGAAATACTGTTTGGCATTTGCTAGAAAAAATTATTTATTGCTTCGTAAGTTTACAAGTGCAGCAGTAGGGAAATACACCATTTTGACAATTGTTGATTAAAGATAATTATTTTGCTGTATCTTTTTGTATACTTTGAGAGGACTTGTTTAAGGCATTACTTAATATAAACATTTCCATGGGCGTTTTTTCCAGGAGATGCACTGTATGCCTTGAGAGCTTCTCTTAATGCTTCTAGCAATCAGCTTATAGATTGGAATCAGAATCAAGTTAATCCATGCACTTGGTCTAAAGTCATCTGTGACAATATCAACAATGTCATCACTGTGTAAGCGATTTTCCATTGAAATTTTATACGAAGTTCTCTCGAAAATTTTTATGTGTTTGCAAAACTGACCAAATTCATTCTTGCAGATCATTGTCGAATATGGGATTTTCTGGCACGTTGACTCCAAAACTAGGAGTCATAAGTACTCTGTCAACACTGTATGCATAATTTACTATAAGCAATACAATTCTTGAATCTCGTAACTTGTTCATTTAGTGTATTCATTTACCTGTTAATGTGCTCATGCATTATTATTTTCCCAGCAGCTCATTGCAGGGAAATGGTATTTCCGGTAAGATACCGGAAGAATTTGGAAATTTGACTAATTTAACAATGTTGGATCTAGAAAATAACCATTTAAGTGGAGAAATACCAGCTTCCCTTGGCAATCTTAAGAGGCTTCAATTCTTGTAAGAAGAATCACTTTTTTCTATTTATGGCATTTATTTTTGTCAATGGTTTCTTCTGAATTTATGGTCTTTTCTCGTAGGATTTTAAATCAAAACAATTTTACTGGAAAAATACCTCAGTCTCTTTCAGGCCTTACATCTTTGATCAATCTGTAAGTTTGTCTTTATCTAGAAAATGGTGTGAATAGAAAACCATCTTGTTATGAAGATATTAATCACAGTTTGTCTGCAGTCAGCTTGCTTCTAATGGTCTTACCGGCCAAATACCCGAGCAACTCTTTCAAGTCTCGAAATACAAGTATGATACACAACCTTAACACTAAATCTTTGGTTGCACGATGTTAAATGAATTTGTTGTTTGTAAATATCTGCTTTAACTTTAACTGCTCATTTCAGTTTTACAGGGAACAACTTAAATTGCGGTGTAAATTCCCGGTTTCGTTGTGAATCTGATAATGGAGGTAATTAAGATAGATATTTTCCATGAATTTACTTTTGAATTGAGATTTTTTTGGAGAACTAGTGAACTTAGAAACTTTGATTGTCCATGCAAATACTTGTACTCGTATCTATTGTTTTTGCAGATTCTTCGAGTAAACCAAATGCTGGAAAGATAGTTGGAATTATTGTCGGAATATCAGGTATTCTCCTTGTCGGAGCAGTGCTGTTATATTTATGGAGGAGGAGGCACAGAGGCTATAGGCGTGAAGTTTTTGTAGATGTTGCAGGTTTGTGTTACTTTTAGCTCTTAAGAATACTCATAATTACATTAGAAGTTTTGGTTGATAGAAATATATATATATTCCGAGTCATCTATAACTATTATGTTTTCTCTTCTTTTCTAGCTTTTTAAGTATAGTACTCCATGTTTGTGAGATATATATTTCCGTTTTGCATCGTCAGGTGAAGTTGATAGAAGAATTGCATTTGGTCAATTGAAGAGATTTTCTTGGAGAGAACTGCAACTTGCTACAGATAACTTCAGTGAGAAAAATGTTCTCGGACAAGGAGGTTTTGGAAAGGTTTATAAAGGAGTTCTTGCAGATGGAACAAGAATAGCTGTGAAACGATTAACTAATTACGAGAGTTCTGGCGGTGATGCTGCATTCCAACGTGAAGTTGAGATGATAAGTGTGGCTGTCCATCGGAATCTTTTACGTTTGATTGGATTTTGCACAACACCGACAGAACGCCTTTTGGTTTACCCTTTTATGCAGAATCTCAGTGTTGCATATCGTCTACGAGGTACCTTACTGTTAATTCTTTACATTTCTCGGAATATATATATATATATATCAATTCATTAGTAGTTACAAAACTATTACTTGTTATGCAGAACTGAAACCTGGGGAGGCTGTATTAGTTTGGCCTACAAGGAAGCATGTGGCACTTGGTACAGCACGTGGACTCGAGTATCTTCACGAGCACTGTAATCCGAAAATTATACATCGTGATGTTAAGGCTGCAAATGTGTTGTTGGATCAAGATTTTGAAGCTGTTGTTGGTGATTTCGGGTTGGCAAAATTAGTCGATGTTAGAAAGACTAATGTGACCACTCAGGTTCGTGGTACTATGGGTCACATTGCTCCCGAATACTTGTCAACGGGCAAATCATCTGAAAAGACAGATGTTTTTGGTTATGGAATCATGCTTTTGGAACTTGTCACCGGTCAGAGAGCAATAGATTTCGCGCGACTAGAAGAAGAAGATGATGTCTTGTTGCTTGATCATGTAAGTATAACAATGCTGCATATATATATATATATATGTATGCATTTCTTGTAAGCTATGCTTGCAATATCTCAATTTCTTCTATTATGTGCTCTGATCCTGTCTTGTGTAGGTGAAAAAGCTGCAAACGGAGAAAAGATTAGATGCTATTGTGGATCGGAACTTGAATAAGAACTATAACATTCAAGAAGTAGAGATGATGATACAGGTTGCATTGCTATGCACACAAGCATCACCGGAGGATCGACCAGCAATGTCAGAAGTTGTCCGAATGTTGGAAGGAGAAGGTTTAGCAGAGAGGTGGGAAGAATGGCAGCACGTGGAAGTTACTCGTAGACAGGAATACGAGAGACTACAGAGACGATTCGACTGGGGAGAAGATTCAATCTATAATCAAGATGCTATCGAGTTGTCCGGTGGAAGATGATGATGGATGGATGGATGGATGCAGGACTAAAAAAAAATGTGTATATTCCTTCACCTACACTATAATTTTTCTTGTTTTTCTTTGTGATTTTTAAGGTAGTCTTTCCATGCTTTCCATTTTTGGGTTGTTTTTCTATTCCATTCACTATTTTCTTCGCCTTACATGGATGTAATTTTTGTTCACACATGCCATTTTTGGTGCATGAGCAAAATGGTGGTTTTCTGAAAGGAGGGAACCTATATTTCTTCTTTTGTTAACTTTTCTTGATACATTTGCCCTCTTATATATATATATATATATATATGTATCTAAATACTGTTTAGTTTCTCACATTTGTATAGGGGAAAGATTGGCAGTTTCTCACATATATTCCTTTTTCTTCTCCTATTCACATTTTATGTAATAATCTTGAGAAATTCTTATACTTTTTCTCAATAAATATATATATACATACACAATATTATGTCCCACATCGCTGAATGAAAAAAAAAGGAACATTGTAATTATATATAAAAATGAGTTTAGAATAAATATTTTTTATAGTAAAGATAATATTAAATAGTTGAGCTTGAGTACTCTCAGACGCAAACACTCAAACTCATAGTTACAGCACAATTTTGCGAGATCGGAGCCAACTGAGTTCAGGACAACACAATTCACAATTCTAATTGCTGAATTGTGGTGTTTTGAGTTCGGATGGATTCGGATCCAGCAGATTTGCTGAATTCCGCACAGCACAATGCACAATTCCGCACAGCACAATTGCACAATTACTCAAACACTCATAGGTGCAACACAATTTTACAGGATCCAGATCCAACTGAATTCAGGACAACACAATTCTAATTGCTCTAATTGCTGAATTGTGGTGTTATGAGTTCGAAGGGGTCTAGATCCAGAAGAGGTCTGACTCTGAATTTTGAGGGATCTGGCATTCAGATGATCTAGATCTGAATTTTGTGGGATTTGGAATTCAGTGAATTTTGAGGGATCTGGAATTCAGTGAATTTTGAGGGATCTGGAATTCAGATGATCTAGATCTGACAATTCTGGAGGGATCTGGAATTCTGAATTCTAAGGGATCTGCATTCTGAATTCTGAGAGATCTGGATCCTGAATCTGAATTCTGAGAGATCTGTATTCGGATTCTGACATCTGAATTCTGAGGGATCTCGATTCTGACAAATTCTGAATTCTGAGGGATCTCGATTCTGACAAATTCTGAATTCTGAGGGATCTGGATATCTAAATTTTGAGGGATCTCGATTCTGACAAATTCTGAATTATGAGGGATCTGGATATCTGAATTTTGAGGGATCTCGATTTTGACAAATTCTGAATTCTGAGGGATTTGGATTTGGATTCTGACATCTGAATTATGAGGGATCTCGATTCTGACAAATTCTGAATTCTGAGGAACTCGATTCTAACAAATTCTAAATTCTGAGAGATCTCGATTCTGACAAATTCTGAGATATCTAGATTTTGCAAATTCTGAATTCTGAGAGATCTAGATTCTGATAAATTTTGAATTCTGAGAGATCTGGATTTCGACAATTCTGAATTTTGAGGGATTTGGAATTCAGTGGGATCTGGATTTCGACAATTCTGAATTTTGAGGGATTTGGAATTCAGTGGGATCTGGATTTGACAATTCTGAATTTTGAGGGATTTGGAATTCAGTGGGATCTGGATTTGACAATTCTGGATTTTGACAAATTTTGAATTCAGAGGGATCTCGATTCTCTGACAAATTCTGAATTCAGAGGGATCTCGATTCTGACAAATTTTGAATTCTGAGTGATTCGGATTCTGACAAATTTTGAATTTTGAGGGATCTGGATTCTGACAAATTTTGAATTCTGATGGATGGATTCTGACAATTCTGAATTATGAGGGATCTGGATTCTAACAATTATGAATTCTTTTTGATGGATCTGGATTCTGACAATTCTGAATTCTGAGGGATCCGGATTTAGAATTCTGAGGGATCCGGACCCAAAATTCTAAGGGTTATATATGTATATGTGTATGTATATATATAATATATATATATATATATATATATATATATGATTAGCTAACAAAAAATTTCAGGTAGATCATCAACCCTTTTCTTTTCTTGATCATGTCAATGGATTGCATTTCTTCTTCTTCTTTTTCTTTTCAGCAAGTAGAATTTCCGGTGGGTGTTTGATGCCGGCGGATTCCACGTAATGATTTTCTTCAGCAAGAAGATATGCCGGTGGCTGTTCCTCCTCGCCGGAAAGTTCCCACGTTTCCATATTCATTTCATATTCAGTGTAATCAATCCTCGCCATTGCTAGAGCTTCAATTGACATTTTTCTTTTCTTTTTTTCCTAGTGTTTTGGTTATTCACACACTCACACACACACACACACACACACATATATATATAAAATAAAGAGCAAAAAAAAAGAGGGGAAAATAAATTGACAAGAAACCATATTGGTCATTTTTGGTTGAGGTTACATGCCAACCTCATATGTGTATATACACACACACACACACACACACACACACACACACACACACATATATATATATATATATGAATTTTTCCAAATTACTCACTTTTCACTCCAATTTTCAACCCAAAATGCAAGCCAGCTTGATTATGAGAAAAGATTGAATTAGTGTTTGAGCTAATATGTGCATTATTTTGGATTTTGATTGTAATGTTTAATCAGAAACACACACATATATATATATATATATATATATATATATATATATATATATAAAGTGAATGTCTTTTAAGCAGAACAGCAAAATCCCACTCACAAAAGGAGAGAACCTACGAGAGGAAAAGAAACGTTTCCAATTTTAATTCTGTGGTTCTGCTTTTATTTACAATACCATATCCAACATCCAATATCCGTCATCAGAGAATCTACAAGAAAGTAAAAAAATGGAAAAAGATTTGCATAATTTTATTGATACAAAGAATTTGAAATATGTAGCCCTGAAGAACAAACAGCAACAGATTTCTATATATATATATATATATATATATATATATATATTCTAAAAGTTAAAGAATTCATCAATTCCGGTACCTAAACTATATCTATTAGTACCTTGATTTGGAGATCCAAGTGTGAAAATAAAGAATAAAAGGCAAAGTTACCGTTGGCAATGAAAGGCAAAGTTACGGTTGGCAATAGGAAAGTAATCATTACAATTGTATAGTTACAATTACATGTATATAAATATACAAGAATCCTATCAATAAAAAAAATAATTATTCTATACATTGTTTTCTTTCATGACATCAGAGCATTATTTCGATCCATAATAGAATTGTATCTGTTCTTATCTCATCTCGTTACTCATCATCTGCCCAAAACAATGTCCGATGATGAATCCAGCCAAACGAGAGGGGGTCGCAGTACAACCATTTTCACCCTCGACCAAATGATCAACATGCTAAAATCCCAAAATCAACAACCTATAGAAATAATTTATGCACCACATATTGACCCCAAGTTAAACGATACAAATTATTCGATTTGGGCCAAAAAAATCAAGATCGCAATTGGGGGACGAGGGAGATGACACTTTATCACCCACTCCACTCCACCCCCACATATCGACGATCCGCAATTTCAGAAATGGGAGCAAGGCGACCTGCAGGTCTTCTCATGGATACTCGAATCAATCGAGCCAGAGCTATCCAACCAATTCCTAGAATATCAGAATGCTAAAGAATTATGGGACGGCATTGCCGAAACATATAAAAGAGGTGAAGATGAGATTAAGATTTTTGATCTCAATGTTCAGGCCATGCGTTTCCAGCAAGGCGAGCAAACGTTCGAAACTTACTATAGCAGTTTCCAACGGATATGGAAAGAAATTGATCGGAGCGATCCAAACCCCATGACGTGCAACTCGGACATAGGTATTTTTAACAAGAACAAATAGAAAATACGTCTATATCAATTTTTAGCCGGCACAAATGATAGAAAATATGACATGATCAAACGAGATCTACTCAAAGAGAAACCTTTACCGAGTGTTGAATCCACCTATGCTGCCTTAAGACGATAATCTGCCCGCATAGATATCCTCCACAAGCAGTCCGCCGACGCTAGTGAAGGTCTCGGAATGGGGCTAACCACGCGGCAACTCATCAGAACCGACGCCGGAAACACTGTTCACCACACCGGAAATACTGTTCACCAGCCCTTCACCAAACCTGAGCACACCAATCCTCCCGGATCAGACAACTCAGGCCACCATGACCATAGAATCAAATCGCGGTCATCATTTCCGGGGATCCCCTCCACCAGAAATCTTCCCTCCGGTACTGGCACTGACAGATCCAAGCAACGATGTACCCACTGTCAAAAGGTGGGACACACGAAGGAGGCCTGTTACTATCTCAATGGCTTCCCCACATCCTTCTTCAAACGACGTCCAGGTGCCACCTTCGCAACCGCTCAAGCCGCCATGAACGACGGCCATCACGGAGGACCGGTCGACACAGAGTTCCGATTCGCAGGGGTTGCAAACGGACAGGTCAATATACACGGTGAGGGAAGTTTACTGGAGGAAGGGCATCGACCAGGTCAATATACACGGTTAAAATTAATGTCTTGTAATTTTATTATTATTATTGAAGACTTCTAGATCTTGGAAAATAAATATTATTATTATTTAATATTTCTAGATATTAGGAAATGAGTATTCATTATGTTGAATGAATCTTTGAATGTCCTTTTGTATTCTAAATGTCCTTTTGTATTTCAAGTTTTCTATTTAAAGAGTTTTGTAATCAGTCTATGAGATATATCAAAAAAATAATCAGAAAAATAAAGATTGTCTTCTCAAACTAGAAGAAGCGTCATATTCATTTTTCTGCATTTCTCTGTTAAAATTCTTAGTTTGTTATTTCCAATAGATTTATTTGCAACAGATTGGTATCAGAGCTTCACAAAAATATTTTTGTCACCCGTCATGTGATTGCTACAACTACTATCAATGAACCAAATATGATTCGCATGTTCCATTTCTGGTTGACAAGCGTAGAACATGGATTCATATTCTTGTTCTTTGGTAAAATTTGCTTGCTGATTATTCTTGACTCGACAATCCTTTTGAATATGCCCAAACTTCTTGCAATTGTTACATTGTGGTTTTCCTTTAAACCAACAATCTTTATCACTATGGTTGCTCCTTTTGCAAATCCCACACTTTTGTTGAGTGGACTCGAGATCTGAACTTCTATCGAAATTGGTTCTTCCTCTACCTCTTGAAGCTCAATTCTTCCACAAAATCTCAAGTGAAGATGGGTAACGGAGCACTAGTTCAAGCCAAAGGAAAAAGAACTATTGCCGTGGAGACGAAGGAAGGAACAAAATATATTCATGATGTTCTTCTTGTTCCAGACTTAGAGAAAAATTTACTGAGTCTTGGACAACTTGTTGAGCATGGATATTCTCTTAATTTTGGAGACTACTCATCATGCAAGATTTTCGACAAAAATCACAAATTTGTAGCAAGCATCAAAATGAAGCAAAATCGCAGCTTTCCTATCTCCTTTAACTACTCGAAGAATGTCGCGTTAAAATTAGACATTGTTGACGAATCTTGGTTGTGGCATAAAAGGCTTGGGCACTTGAATTTTCAAAGTCTCAAGAATCTAAAAGAGAAGGATATGGTTTATGGGCTGCCATCAATCAAAGAAATGCAAGAAATTTGCGAGGGATGTGCACTCGGGAAACATCACAGAGAGTCGTTTCCAAAAGATAAAGCCTGGAGAGCTAAAGCACCCCTGGAGCTTGTTCATACGGACGTGTGTGGGCCAATGTCAACTCCAACTCATGCTGGTAACAAGTATTTTCTCATATTCATTGATGACTTTACAAGAATGACTTGGGTGTATTTTATGAAACAAAAATCTGAAGTGTTCTCGATCTTTAAGAAATTCCAAATGTATGTGGAAAGGCAAAGCGGACTTCTTATAAAAGTCTTGAGAAGTGACAGAGGAGGCGAATATAACTCAAATGAGTTTAACAAGTTTTGCGAAGATATTGGTTTGGATAGACAGCTTACTGTGGGATTTACTCCACAACAAAACGGAGTCGCCGAAAGAAAAAATAGAAGCATCGAGGAGATGGCAAAATCAATGCTTTATGAAAAGGGGCTGCCTAAACTTTTTTGGGGTGAAGCTGTGTATACGGCGGTTTATTTGCTGAATAGATGTCCAACAAAAGCATTAGAAAATAAAACTCCACTTGAGGCCTGGAGTGGGAGAAAACCATCATTGAGTCTTTTGATAGTTTTCAGATGTATCTGCTATGCTTATGTCCCAAAAGAAACAAGGCGCAAGCTTGATGAAGTAAGTGAAAAATGCATTTTTGTGGGTTATAGCTCAAAATCAAAGGGCTACAGGCTTTTTCATTTGATGAAAAATAAAGTCATTATTTCACGAGATGTCTTATTTAACGAGAATATGTCTTACGATTGGAAAAAGAAGGAAGTCCAAGTTCAATCATATTCTTTTGGAGAAGAGAAAGAAAATCAAGAACGTGAAGTTGAAGCCGAAATACCAGAAGAGGTTCCTTCAATTTCAACTCCCCAATTTTCTCCATCAAGCTCGAATTCTTCATCGCCAATTACAACTTCCCAATTTTCTCCATCAAGATCGAATTCTTCATCGCCAAGTTTATCTCGGAGAAGAATGAGAAGCTTGACTGATATTTATGCTAGTTGCAATTTCTGTACTACTGAACCGGAAAGTTTTGAAGATGCAATAAAAGAGGAAGCGTGGAAGAATGCCATGGAGGAAGAGCTACAAGTTATCGAAAAAAATAAAACTTGGTTTCTGGTGAAAAGATCTCTGAACAAAGATGTGATTGGGGTAAACTGGATTTTCAAGACAAAGCTTAATCCTGATGGTTCGGTTCAAAGAAACAAGGCAAGACTCGTTGCAAAAGGGTTCTCGCAAGATTAGATACCATTCGAACTCTTATTGCATTAGTCGCTCAAAAGGGTTGGTTTTTATATCAACTTGATGTTAAGTCGGCATTTTTGAATGGAAAATTGGAAGAAGATGTGTATGTCGAGCAACCACAAGGTTTTGTCATCAAAGGAGAAGAAACAAAAGTATACAAGTTAAACAAGGCGCTATACGGGTTAAAACAAGCACCACAGGCTTGGTATAGTGCGATCGATTCTTATTTTATTAAGAAGGGCTTTCAAAGGAGCAAGAGCGAACCTACCTTGTACGTGAAGACTCAAGGTACTGATGAAATCCTTATTGCTTCACTCTATGTTGATTATTTGGTGTTCACTGGAAATAATGGTGAAATGATTGAAAGTTTTGAAAGGGATATGATGAAAAAATATGAAATGAGTGATATGGGTCTGCTGCATTATTTTTTGGGTATTGAGATTTGTCAAAACAAAGATGGCATTCTTATTTACCAAAAGAAATACGCCAAAACATTTCTCGAAAAATTCAGAATGGGAGATTGCAAGCCAGTGGCTACACCATTAATTGTGAATGAAAAGTTGAAGAAAGAAGATGGAAGCAAAGGTGTAGATGATTCAATTTATCGAAGTTTGGTTGGGAGCTTGTTGTATTTGACTGCAACAAGGCCGGATATCATGTATGCTACGAGCATGTTGTCAAGGTTTATGCATAAGCCAAGCCAAAGTCACTTTGGAGCTGCAAAAAGGGTGCTACGATACATTCAAGGTACTCTTGATTTTGGTATTATGTATGAAAGAAATATTGAAGCAAACTTGCTTGGATTTTGTGATAGCGATTGGGCTGGATGTGTCGATGATATGAGAAGCACATCGGGTTACGCATTTTCTCTTGGTTCTGGTATAATTTCATGGGCATCGAAGAAGCAACGAACGGTGGCACTATCGTCGGCCGAAGCTGAATACATCTCGGCATCATTGGCAACCTCACAAGCAATATGGCTAAGGAGGATTCTGGAAGATATTTGTTCAAAGCAAGAAGTAACTACTGCTCTCTTATGTGATAACAAATCTGCTATTGCAATGACAAAGAATCCCGTCTATCATAGTCGCACAAAGCACATTGCAATCAAGCATCACTTTATTAGAGAAGCTGTAGAAGATGGAGAAATTCAGCTCAAGTATTGCAAGACCGAAGAACAAGTTGCTGATATTTTTACCAAGGCTTTCCCTAGAGATAAGTTCGAGTTTTTTCGTGAGATGATTGGAGTTACACAAGCCATTAAGGGGGAGTGTTAAAATTAATGTATTATTATTATTATTATTTAATATTTCTAGATCTTGGAAAATAAATATTATTATTATTTAATATTTCTAGATCTTGGGAAATGAATATTCATTATGTTGAATGAATCTCTGAATGTCTTTTTGTATTCCAAATGTCCTTTTGTATTTCAAGTTCTCTATTTAAAAAGTCTTGTAATTAGTCTTTGAGATATATCAAAAAATAATCAAAAAAAGAAAAGAATGTCTTCTCTCAAACTAGAAGAAGCGTCATATTTATTTTTCTGCATCTCTCTGTTAAAATTCTCAGACAGATTTATTTCCAACACACCTTGCAAAGCAAAAACAGACAAGGTCAGCTCCCTTGAAAAATGTGGCGAAACCACTCAAGAACATATTAATCCGAGAAACGATCCATCTTCTATCGTGCAGCTTCAGGGGGACTCAGTACATATGGCAAGGACAATATCAGATGTAAAGGCAACCGAAAATGCAGCAAGAGTAATAATGGTAAAGGCAACATATGGAAATGATATATTTAAATTTCAGCTTTCACTTTCATCAACAAAGTTGGATTTGGAGAAGGAAATTTGTGTAAGGGTGAAATTATCAATTGGTAGTTTTAAGATTAAGTATCTAGATGAAGATAATGACTGGGTTTCAATAGCTTGTGATGATGATTTGAGAACTTGTATAGTTACATTGACATCCTTAGGCTATACTACCATAAAAATGCTGCTGGATGAAGTTTAAATGTGCATATGCAGCATACTCACTCTTGTATTATTTTCTTAGTAGTATTCAAGGTATCTTGTTTTTTTAAAAAAATTATATATATTGTTGTTAATGTAACAGATTAAGTTATACATTTGTCCTTGAACAGTACAAAATAGTGTTATTCATCTACTATTTTTGACATTGATTGAATTTTATATATATATATATATATATATATGCTTTAAAAGCGAGATAACAACAACATATACGACAGAGAAAGTTGCATTTTCCTCGTAATTGCTGCTTTTCTTTTCTTTTATTTTCTTAGTACAGAGAGTATTTGTTTGACCTTCACATCCACCATTAGAATTGTTCCGAAATCGCCTCTGATCTCTTCTGCACTCGTGATAAGAAGAACATAAAGCCACACAAAATAAGGTAATTCACAAGGGTCGCATAAAACAACTCGTGATACGAAGGGAAACATCCAATTCAATATTATTATCAACCATTGAATTTTCTCAATGACAAATACTGACATAATGAAATTGAGCAGCTTAGCTCATTAATAGAAATCCAAATTTTTTAACCTCAAAAGGGTTTATGGGAACAAAATCCCGTCGAAAAGCAAAACAATGTTTTCTACTACTTGAGTTATTAAAATGAGCAAAAATTTCTCAGCCAAATTCAATTCAATTCAAAAGGTGATTTTCATCAACATCTATTACTAAAGGGAATTCAAGATGGGGTAGGTAATAATCTTAGGCACCACCTGAACCGTATTTCTTTCCGAAAACGATCAGCTGAAGTTTGTCATAACCTGCAAGCACACCAGCACCTGCAATAGCTCTAAGGATATTTGCACCGGCACCCTTGAACAATGATTTGGCACCCTCATTCTTCAAGATTTGAGAGAAGGCGTCAAATGAGCTCTTGTACTTGACAGCTTCACCAGATGTCATCATCATTCTTCTACCAACTGTGTCAATTGGGTAAGAGGCTAGACCAGCACCATTGGTGATGAGCCAACCAAGGGACAACAATCCTTCTGCCATGAATGCAAAGTGTCAAGTGTCGTCAAGTGCTATGTACTACTAGAGAATCACAAGAGGAAAATTGTGCACTAAAGTAGATAAGAATTCATCAGTTGTGACACTAACCTGCAAGTCTCCTGTCAAGAGGACTGGTTTCAAAGAATCATACATTCCAAAGTACAAACCACAGTAGACAATGATACCCACACAAGAAATGTTGAATTCATCAGTTGTGACCATCAGACTGCAGTGTCTTTCTATAGACATCAACCAAACCATTAAACTGCCTCTCTCCACCCTGCTTGGCTGCCTTGGCATCATTTGCCAGACGGGTTCTAGCATAGTCCAGTGATTAGACAAAGAGCAGAGAGCTGTGAGCAGAGAGCAGAGAGCACCACCTGAAGCAAGGTTTCCAGCAAACCACTTCCAGTAACCATCACGGTCCTTCTTGAAATTAAAGAGCCTCTTGAAGTAATCCTTGAATGCAAAGTTCAAAGCCTGTAGAACATACAAACTTATTAGTCAAGTTCTCCATTTAAAGAGTCTTGTAACGAGATATATCAAAAAAAAATCAAAAAAATAAAGATAGTCTTCTCAAACTAACTAGAAGAAGCGTCACATTCATCATTTTTCTGCACTTATTTGTTAAAACTGTAAGTTTGTTATTTCTAACAGATTTATTTCCAGCTATTCGATTTATTTCCAACAGAATAGCTGTGAAACGATTAACTAATTACGAGAGTTCTGGCGGTGATGCTGCATTCCAACGTAAAGTTGAGATGATAAGTGTGGCTGTCCATCGGAATCTTTTACGTTTGATTGGATTTTGCACAACACCGACAGAACGCCTTTTGGTTTACCCTTTTATGCAGAATCTCAGTGTTGCATATCGTCTACGAGGTACCTTACTGTTAATTCTTTACATTTCTCGGAATATATATATATATATATATATATATATATATATATCAATTCATTAGTAGTTACAAAACTATTACTTGTTACGCAGAACTGAAACCTGGGGAGGCTGTATTAGTTTGGCCTACAAGGAAGCATGTGGCACTTGGTACAGCACGTGGACTCGAGTATCTTCATGAGCACTGTAATCCGAAAATTATACATCGTGATGTTAAGGCTGCAAATGTGTTGTTGGATCAAGATTTTGAAGCTGTTGTTGGTGATTTCGGGTTGGCAAAATTAGTCGATGTTAGAAAGACTAATGTGACCACTCAGGTTCGTGGTACTATGGGTCACATTGCTCCCGAATACTTGTCAACGGGCAAATCATCTGAAAAGACAGATGTTTTTGGTTATGGAATCATGCTTTTGGAACTTGTCACCGGTCAGAGAGCAATAGATTTCGCACGACTAGAAGAAGAAGATGATGTCTTGTTGCTTGATCATGTAAGTATAACAATGCTGCATATATATATATATATGTATGCATTTCTTGTAAGCTATGCTTGCAGAATCTCGATTTCTTCTATTATGTGCTCTGATCCTGTCTTGTGTAGGTGAAAAAGCTGCAAACGGAGAAAAGATTAGATGCTATTGTGGATCGGAACTTGAATAAGAACTATAACATTCAAGAAGTAGAGGTGGGAAGAATGGCAGCACGTGGAAGTTACTCGTAGACAGGAATACGAGAGACTACAGAGACGATTCGACTGGGGAGAAGATTCAATCTATAATCAAGATGCTATCGAGTTGTCCGGTGGAAGATGATGATGGATGGATGGATGCAGGACTAAAAAAAAATGTGTATATTCCTTCACCTACACTATAATTTTTCTTGTTTTTCTTTGTGATTTTTAAGGTAGTCTTTCCATGCTTTCCATTTTTGGGTTGTTTTTCTATTCCATTCGCAATTTTCTTCGCCTTACATGGATGTAATTTTTGTTCACACATGCCATTTTTGGTGCATGAGCAAAATGGTGGTTTTCTGAAAGGAGAGAACCTATATTTCTTCTTTTGTTAACTTTTCTTGATACATTTGCCCTCTTATATATATATCTAAATACTGTTTAGTTTCTCACATTTGTATAGGGGAAAGATTGGCAGTTTCTCACATATATTCCTTTTTCTTCTCCTATTCACATTTTATGTAATAATCTTGAGAAATTTTTATACTTTTTCTCAATAAATATATATATACATACACACAATATTATGTCCCACATCGTTGAATGAAAGAAAAAGGAACATTGCAATTATATATAAAAATGAGTTTAACATAAATATTATTTATAGTAAAGATAATATTAAATAGTTGAGCTTGAGTACTGTCAGACGCAAACACTCAAACTCATAGTTACAGCACAATTTTGCGAGATCCGGAGCCAACTGAGTTCAGGACAACACAATTCACAATTCTAATTGCTGAATTGTGGTGTTTTGAGCTCGGAGGGATTCGGATCCAGCAGATTTGCTGAATTCCGCACAGCACAATTACTCAAACACTCATAGGTGCACAGCACAATTACTCAAACACTCATAGGTGCAGCACAATTTTACGAGATCCAGATCCAACTGAATTCAGGACAACACAATTCTAATTGCTCTAATTGCTGAATTGTGGTGTTCTGAGTTCGGAGGGGTCTAGATAATTTTACGGGATCCAGATCCAACTGAATTCAGGACAACACAATTCTAATTGCTCTAATTGCTGAATTGTGGTGTTCTGAGTTCGGAGGGGTCTAGATATTTTACGGGATCCAGATCCAACTGAATTCAGGACAACACACTTCTAATTGCTCTAATTGCTGAATTGTGGTGTTCTGAGTTCGGAGGGGTCTAGATCTAACAGAATTGCTGAATTCCATTTGACGATAATTTTGAGAGGTCTGACTCTGAATTTTGAGGGATCTAGAATTCAGATGATCTAGATCTGAATTTTGAGGGATCTGGAATTCAAATGATCTAGATCTGAATTTTGAGGGAGGGATTTGGAATTCAAATGATCTAGATCTGAATTTTGAGAGATTTGGAATTCAGTGAATTTTGAGGGATCTGAAATTCAGATGATCTAGATCTGACAATTTTGGAGGGATTTGGAATTCAGATGATCTAGATCTGACAATTCTGGAGGGATCTGGAATTCTGAATTCTAAGGGATTTGGAATTCTGAGGGATCTGCATTCTGAATTCTAAGGGATTTGGAATTCTGAGGGATCTGCATTCTGAATTCTGAGAGATCTGGATTCTGAATCTGAATTCTGAGGGATCTGGATCTAGATTCTGACATCTGAATTCTGAGGGATCTAGACCTAGATTCTGACATCTGAATTCTTAGGGATCTCGATTCTGACAAATTCTGAATTCTGAGGGATCTGGGTCTGGATTCTGACATCTGAATTCTGAGGGATCTCGATTCTGACAAATTCTGAATTCTGAGAGATCTAGATTTTGACAAATTCTGAATTTTGAGAGATCTAGATTCTGATAAATTTTGAATTTTGAGAGATCTAGATTCTGATAAATTTTGAATTCTGAGAGATCTGGATTCCGAAAATTCTGAATTTTGAGGGATTTGGAATTCAGTGGGATTTGGATTTGACAATTCTGGATTTTGACAAATTCTGAATTCAGAGGGATCTCGATTCTGACAAATTCTAAATTCTGAGGGATTCGAATTCTTACAAATTCTGAATTTTGAGGGATCTAGATTCTGACAAATTTTGAATTTTGAGGGATCTGGATTTGACCATTTTGAATTATGAGGGATGGATTCTGACAATTATGAATTATGAGGGATTTGGATTCTAACAATTATGAATTCTTTTTGATGGATCTGGATTCTGACAATTCGGAGGGATCTGGATCCAGAATTCTAAGGGTTATATATGTATATGTGTGTGTGTATATATATATATATATATATATATGATTTGCTAACAAAAAATTTCAGGTACAAAATCCAAGATCATCAACCCTTTTCTTGATCATGTCAATGGATTGCATTTCTTCTTCTTCTTTTTCTTTTCAGCAAGTAGAATTTCCGGTGGGTGTTCGATACCAGCGGATTCCACGTAATGATTTTCTTCAGCAAGAAGATATGCCGGTGGCTGTTCCTCCTCGCCGGAAAGTTCCCACGTTTCCATATTCATTTCATATTCAGTGTAATCAATCCCCGCCATTGCTAGAGCTTCAATTGACATTTTTCTTTTCTCTTTTTTCTAGTGTTTTGGTTATTCACACACACACACACACACATATATATAAAATAAAGAGCAAAAAAATGAGGGGAGAATAAATTGACAAGAAACCATATTGGTCATTTTTGGTTGAGGTTACATGCCAACCTCATATGTATATATATATATATATATATATATATATATATAATATATATATGAATCTCTTCCAAATTACTCACTTTTCACTCCAATTCTCAACCATAAATGCAAGCCAGCTTGATTATGAGAAAAGATTGAATTAGAGTTTGAGCTAATATGTGCATTATTTTAGATTTTGATTGTAATGTTTAATCAAAAATATATATAAAGTGAATGTCTTATAAGCAGAACAGCAAAATCCCACTAACAAAAGGAGAGAACCTACGAGAGGAAAAGAAAAACGTTTCCAATTTTAATTCTGTGGTTCTGCTTTTATTTACAATACCATATCCAACATCCAATATCCGCCATCAGAGAATCTACAAGAAAGTAAAAAAAATGGAAAAAGATTTGCATAATTTTATTGATACAAAGAATTTGAAATATGTAGCCCTGAAGAACAAACAGCAACAGATTTCTATATATATATTCTAGAAGTTAAAGAATTCATCAATTCCGGTACCTGAACTATATCTATTAGTACCTTGATTTGGAGATCCAAGAAGATCTTGAAAGCAATACTTGTCAATGGAATCGAATTCATCAAACATTAATCCATCAAAGAACGCATCATTTTGATGTGTTGATTCATTTCTGAGATCTATTTGTTTTCCTGCTGGATTCAATTCCTCTGTTCCATTTCCAATTACCTCTTCTTCTTCTTCCATGACTGCCGGCATGTGACCTTCGAACAACGCCATGTGCCCAAAAAGCTTATCCTTCCGAGAAAAATTCGTACCACAAGAACACTTCCATTTCGTCTCGCCGCCGCATCCTCCGCCTCCTCTGCCTCCTCCGCCACAGTGTTTCAAGTGGCTCTTCAAATCCGCCATGACTGAAAAACTCTTTTTGTTACATCTATTACACGAATACATCTTCGGACAATGACTCCTCTTGAAGTGATTCTTAACACTAACGGCAGATTTCAATGCCCTGAATTTCTTATGTTTTTTATTCCGATTACAACCTAAATAAGGACACGAAAATCTCGTTTTCCTCTCCCTGATCTTTCCGCCGCCCTGAATTAGTACCAACTCCGCCGTTTCAACACCACATGTTTTTGGGGGTTTCACTAGGGCTTCAGGAGTCTTAAATTGATTCCCGTGAGCACGCATATGCATCCTCAAATTCGCATCTCTTTTAAAACCTTTTCCACAAATATCACAAAAATGAATATGCTCCGCCAGAATCTCCACCGCATCAAGTTCAATAATCTCGTAATCTTCATCATCACCGCCACCGCCGTCCTCCTCCCCAATCAACTCCAACTTCGGGTCAATACCCGAACCCGTACCCGATCGAAGATTCACGTTTCTAAAGTCTAAACAGGGAGACTGACTCTGACTGTGACTCTGACTGCACGCCAAAAGAGCGGCGCCGTTGACGATGATCTGGTGAACGGCGGAAGCAATCTCGGAAGAAACCATATCCATACCTTGTTTACCAATTACGGTATTGGTGTTGACCGAGTCCGAAAGAAATTTACGGAGCGTGTCCATACGAGATTGCACACAGGAGAGGTTTAGCAACGCCGCTGTCGTTGGGTCAGGACTACCGCCATCGCCACCACCGCCGCCGTCGCCTCCAGGTGGTTTAGCGGAGGAAGACGGTAAATTGCAAGCAAATGACATGGTAAAAACGGAAAAAATTTGTCAATTTTTTTTTCTTTCTTTTTTCTTTCTCTCTTTCACAAACGCAGAGTGAAGTAGGTATTTATCTATGAGGAAAATTAACATAAATAGTCCTCAAACTATTAATATTTTCTAAAATTGATCTAATTATTTAAATAATTTGAAATTAATTATTTTTGTCCAAGTTTTTATCCAAATAAACCATTTACATCATAGAGAAAAATGTTCTAGTAATTAATATTGAATTAATTAAACGATGGATTAAATAAAAATATATAAATTATGGACCAATTACATAAAACCCTTATAGTTTAGGGACCATTTATGTTAATATATGTGAGTGTATATGTTGTATAAAGGGGTTGACAGAATTGACTCAAGAAAAGACAAAAAAAAAGGAGATATCCAAATTGTAAACGTGTCGAATGAATGTTGGGATGATGAGGACCGTTGATTATAAAATATTTGATTGACCTGACTTTTTTATTACGCAGGCGATGATGTTTTATTTATTTATTAATTTATTTTATTAATAATTAGTTAGATGATGTTACCCCTTACATTTTCTTTCTTGTTTTTTTTATTAGCTTTATCTTAATATTTTTGACTATATATATATATATATATATATATATATATTGAGAGAGATAGATATTTAAATATAAAAAGTGTCACGTTTTATGTAAATTAATTCAATAGAACGATTTTATGTAAGTAATTAATCTTGAAAATTTTTTCTTATAAATTTTTTTCGAACAAGGAAAAGTGATAATATATATATATATAATATAATATATATGGATGCTTAAATATAAAGAGGTGTCACGTTTTATGTTTAATGGGAGAAAAGACTTGCGCCACTCTTTGTGGTCAGAATACTAAAAGAATATATATATATTATATATATATATATATATATATATATAAGTCATAAATAATGACAAGAAACGCCATTATCGATCCAACTTTTAATGTTATGAAATTAAAAATTCCAATTATTTCTTTAGAAAAGGGAAGTGGAAGTTTCCCTGCCTATTTCTTAGTGAAAATTTCAAGTCATATGCATACATACATACATACATACATACATATATATATATATATATATTATAATACCAAATTTTTTTGAAGACTTGGTGAATGGATGTTTCAAGCATCATTTTATTTATTCATTTGTTGGAACTTGATAGAGATACAATAAATACATTCTTAATGAGTTATGTCAAATGTCTTTAATCTATGTTTATATCCAATGTAAGTAAGTAAACCTTGGTTATATATTTTAAATAACTATGTATAAGTGTTAGAAAAAATAAAAATTAAATGAAATTATGTATTGTGTGGCGGTATAAAATTATTGTCTTAAAAATAAAAATTTGGAGCATGTTAGAGGAAAGTAAGACTATCTAAAATACTCTTGATATCAACTAAGGTGCAAATGAGTTGCTAAGGAATTATTTTAGCTTGATTGATGTTAAGGGTTCGATCCCTTTAGAGCAAATCTTCTTCCCACAAGGGATCAATCCGACCTCTTTTGGTTTGAGTGATGTTAAGAGTTCAATCCCTTTGGAGCATATCTCATTCCCGCAAGGAACTAATTTGGTTTAAATAAGGTTAAGGGTCCGATTCCTTTAGAGCAAATCTTCTTCCCACAAGGGATCAATCCGACCTCTTTTGGTTTGAGTGATGTTAAGAGTTCGATCCCTTTGGAGCAGATCTTATTCCCGCAAGGAACTAATTTGGTTTAAATAAGGTTAAGGGTTCGATCCCTTTAGAGCAAATCTTCTTCCCACAAGGGATCAATCCCAGCTCTTTTGGTTTGAGTGATGTTAAGAGTTCGATCCCTTTGGAGCAGATCTTATTCCCGCAAGGGACTAATTTGGTTTAAATAAGGTTAAGGGTTCGATCCCTTTAGAGCAAATCTTCTTCCCACAAGGGATCAATCCAAGCTCTTTTGGTTTGAGTGATGTTAAGAGTTCGATCCCTTTGGAGCAGATCTTATTCCCGCAAGGGACTAATTTGGTTTAAATAAGGTTAAGGGTTCGATCCCTTTAGAGCAAATCTTCTTCCCACAAGGGATCAATCCCAGCTCTTTTGGTTTGAGTGATGTTAAGAGTTCGATCCCTTTGGAGCAGATCTTATTCCCGCAAGGGACTAATTTGGTTTAAATAAGGTTAAGGGTTCGATCCCTTTAGAGCACATCTTCTTCCCACAAGGGATCAATCCGACCTTTTTTTGTTTGAGTGATGTTAAGAGTTCGATCCCTTTGGAGCAGATCTAATTCCCGCAAGGGACTAATTTGGTTTAAATAAGGTTAAGGGTTCGATCCCTTTAGAGCAAATCTTCTTCCCACAAGGGATCAATCCAAGCTCTTTTGGTTTGAGTGATGTTAAGAGTTCGATCCCTTTGGTGCAGATCTTATTCCCGCAAGGGACTAATTTGGTTTAAATAAGGTTAAGGGTTCGATTCCTTTAGAGCATGTCTTCTTCCCACAAGGGACTAATGCGAGCTTTTTTTGTTTGAGTGATGTTAAGGGTTCAATCCATTTGGAGCATATCTTCTTCTCGAAAGGGACTAATTTGGTTTAAATAAGGTTAAAAATTCGATCCTTGGAGTAAATCTTCTTCCCGTAAGGGACTAATCCGATTTGAACAAAGATTAATTTAGATGTGAATTGACTGTTGTCTCATAGTTTAGATCTCATCTAAGACACCATCGTCTCTTTAAAGAAAATACTATTGAAAATTTTGGCATGTGCTTGTGACATGATCTAAACTGCTGAATAATGTACAATAATTAGGATAACTATTTTATAATTTTTATATAAAGTATGTGGAAATAAAATTATTAATCACACTGGGGGCAAGAATTTTGGGCTATGGACCAGGAGAAAATTTGTGTCATTTTGGGTCACTTTTGCCTATCACTAATAGGCTACAGCCCAAGCCCAAATGAATCAGCTAAAAAGAAGAAAAAAAATGTAGGTTTTTAAAGATCAGTTTTTTTTTTATAAAATTTTTTATAGAGGAAATCTTGAAAAGAAATATACCCAATTAATTAAAGGATTAATTCATATATATATATATGCGCACACACATATAGGGTTAGTGAAAGTAAGGGCTTATTAGACATTTTTCTATCTAAAAAAGAAGTCTACTAATGAAATCATTTGTCTAATTATTTAAGTTGAAAAAGCCTTTTGACAAATGGCATTTTTTTTTTTTTTACTTTGATTAATTACAAACTTGCATCAAGGCAAAAGGAGTGGATTAGGTGATGGATATCATCTTTTCCTAAAGCCAGCCACACACACACACACACACACACACACACACACACACACACATATATATATATATATTATTCAACACTTTTTAACACATTACACATTGAATTATAAGTAACTTCATCAATTTTCGTATTTTTAGACTGATTAATTTAAATAAAAATAGAATAAAATCATCAATATAAAGAAGATTAATCTTCTTTAATACAAATACTCTTACCGACAAAATCTTATCTAAATTTTGAACAGAAGATTTATATACTAACAACATATCTTCATTATTTATCAGGTCATGAGTATGTAATATATATATATATATATATATATATATCAATAGCACTTTGAAATATAGCTTACTTACTTGAGAGAAACCAACTGATTTTCAACCATCCCAAACAGTTTTATCAAACAAGAAAAACTAAGTCTTCTTTGTTCTAGAACTTTAATAATTAATACACACACACACACACACACACACACACACACATATATATATATATATATATATATATAAATGTATGTATGTATATAATCAATTAATTAATGAATGGAGAAAAACAAATATTTATCCTAAAGATTTGTTAACAGTCAATCTCTTGTTAGAAAAGGAACAAAGTCCACCTACTCACTAAGGAAAAAATAGTTGCATTGTTTTCCTTTCAATCTTCTTTCTTTAATATGCTGTTGTTACACACACACACACATATATATATATATATATGGTCTTCATCTATTCAACCCACATCAAAGATTCATGAATATATATATATATACACATATGTATATATATATTTATTGATTTTAGTTTGACTGAGCCAACCCTAAAGCTAGCTAACCATAGAAAATATATATAATTAAACTTTGTCAAGGAACTAATTAATTTTTCTCCATGACATATATGTATATGTATATATATATATATATATATATATATATAGAGAGAGAGAGAGAGAGAGAGAGAGAGAGAGATGTAAAAGCGAACTTGCTTACTCTCACTAGCTTTTACGTGAGGAAATTTTTTCTCATTGAGGCCGGTTTTCGAAGACAATAGCATCAAAATCTTGTTAGATAAGGTGACTTAAATGTTTTTTACACCAAGATTCAATATATATATATATATATATATATATATATAGCAAATGATTAAATTCTATCACACAACAATTTCATATTAACTTTAAAATATTATGAATTCAAAATATTATAAACACAAAAATACCTCAAATTTTAAAAAATACACACAAATATATATATATATATATATATATATATATATATATATATGTATGTATGTATGTATATATGTATAATGCAAGATTAGAAGCAGAAAGAGTTACTTGGTGTTAAAGTGAACTCTAACCAAAAAGGAACTACGAAAGTTCACCGGCCCGTACACCTCACTACCTACCCGTTGATTTTTTTTTTTTTTTTTTGAAGATCCCAATTTTCACTCTTTTTCTTTTCTTTAAAAGTAAACTTAAATTAAAATTATGATAATTTAATTACCCCTTTTTCTTTATTATAATTTGCAAATCAAAGTCAATTTTCCCCCAATAAATTAAGACTTTAATGCACAAATATTAATGCATATATATGATCAATTTTCCCCCAATAAATTAAGACTTTAATGCACAAATATTAATGCATATATATGATCACATATATGCGCTATATATATATATATATATCAAAATAATGTGTATCTCATGGTTAAATAACATTACTTATAGTTGATTAAAAAAAAATTTGTATGTATTCAAAAAATTAAAGTAAACAAATTTAATACTCTTATTGAATTTAATGTATTTTGAAATTCTCCTCAATTAAACTTTATAATTATAATAAGGTTGAGTAAATATTAATTGTTGTAAGAAAGAAAAAATATGTGTGTATATGTATGTATATACATACATACATACATATATATATATATATATATAAAAGTTCATCTTTGTATAACACTAATTCTTAAACTTGGTGTTTCCTAACTACTCAGGTCCCCTTATCATTGCGAATCCCTCCTACATCACCATTTTGACTTTAATCTTTCAGTCAACTCTCTCTCTCTCTCTCTCTCTCTCTCTCTCTCTCTCTCTCTCTCTCTTTCCATCTCTCACTTTCACATATCAAATATATAACAACATTTTATTAGGCCCCCAACTTATAATATTAATTTTTTCCTTTCATTGTTACATACATATATATATATATATATATATATATATATATACGTATATATTAAATTGTATAATACACAAAACTTGCATATGAAAATTGGAGCTGGTGAAGTAAGACTTATTCTTCCAGTCAACGACTTAAATCAATCAATCCATTATTACATTATATATATATATATATATATATATACACCTATATATACTACTGTTTTTTTATCCCTATTTATAATTAATAAAATCTACCACTATAAAACACTGTTCAAACATGACATATACTTTTGTAATCATAAATATATATATATATATATATATATAGACAGAAGAAATGAGAAGGATGTTTGTATTTGTTTTCTTGTTGTAATTACAATGATTTAAATTTTTCCAGGTTGTAACAATATTCTTGATGAACCGAAATCTATGTCCGGTAGCCACCAATTACAGAGAAGACGAAATAACATGACAAAGCAAAACAGTTAAAAGAAACCCTCGAAAAAGAAAGTCATATAATATATACATACATATATATATATATATATATATATATATATTAATTACTTTTGTCGGGTTGATTTTTATTGTGTGTTTGGTAACAAAGCTAGCTGTTAATTTATTTTTATATTTTATAAATTTAAATTTAATAATACTATTATCAATTTAACGAATGTATCATAATGAAATATATATATATAAAATTGTTCAAAAAACACCTTCATTTAATCAATCCAGTTGAAAACAAGTATTATACCAAAGCATTTACTGATAATCATCTTTCTGTACAAACCAAAAATAAAAAGAAAAAACATTAGTACAAACATGGATCTGGAGAAGCTATACATATATATACATATACATATATATACATATATATATATATATATATATGTAAGGGACATGCATGGATGTTCTATATAGAGATGTTTTTTTTTCCTATGGGGATGATAATGTATATATATATATATATATATAATTAATTAAACTTTTGCATGTACATACATACATACATACATATGTATGTATGTATGTATATGTATGTAATTAAGCAATCTCATGGAAGAAAGGATCATCAAGAAGAAGTTCAGGCCAAATTGAATTAGAAGAAGATGGATTATTTCCTTCAAAGCTTGATGATGTATTACTACATGCATGATGATCATTACTATTGGTGAAGATCCCGGATGCATCCGCGGTAGCCGCCTCCTCCGCCGCAGGTGGTGGTGGTAGTGGAGATGGTGAAGAAGAAAAATTGTTAAAAGTTTGTAAATCAGGTAAATGAGAGGAAGGAATAATATTATTAATTGAATCATGGATGAGATTTTCTTGAAAAGTATTATTAGGGTTCATGAGAAGATTATTATTGAATAATATTGTTTCTACCATATCTGAAACATTACTATTATTAGTAATGTTTGTGGCGGCCGGAGCCGCCACGAAAGGAGGAGGAAGAGGAAGAGGAGGTTGAAGAAGATATTGTTCCATTATGTATTCTTTTAAGTTAGCCAGAGCTATGAGATGAGGTAAAGTGGAGTATATATCTGTCCGTGGACGGTGTGTCATTGGATCAAAACCCATCTGAATTAGCTTCTTCTTTAGATGTGTGTTCCAAAAATTCTTTATCTCATTATCTGTTCTTCCTGGTAAGTGAGTGGCAATTGTCGACCATCTGTTATAATCAATCAGTTACTAGTAATAATTTAAACCGTAAAAACTAATTTATCAACGTAATTTGAACTCACAATCTTATATAAACTATTATATATATATATATAAAGAATCTTTTATAAACAAAGAATCAACGGAATTCAGTTAGTAATCATTCAAATTTATAACCTTTTACAATTAAAGTTATGTACACATAAAAAGTAATTTATGAACGTAATTTGAACTCGCAATCTTATACAAATTATTATTATTATTATATATATATATAGAGAGAGAGAAGAAAAATGATCATTTTTTAGGTGACTTAAATTCACGAACTTCTAGAATTATAGATGAACAAATCGATAGTAGATGGATTTTTATCTGTAAAGAAAAATGATCATTTTTTGTAGCTGATTTGGACTCATCACTTTTCACAACTAATAATCTACAATCTTACACAGTCACAAGTGAAGTGAAAATTTTGGAAAAAATGATGAGAATTTAAATAGTCAACTTTGTGACGAACATTGAGAAAAAAAGGTTTAGATAGAGAAAAAAATAGAGAGAGAGAAAAAAAGAAAAAAAAAAAGAAAAAGAAGAAGAAAATCTTACTTGTTTCCAAGAACAGAATGGAGATTGAGAATGGTTTGTTCTTCTTCTGCAGAAAATTTGCCTCTCTTAATATCAGGTCTTAGATAATTTGTCCACCTCAATCTGCAACTCTTCCCACAACGATTCAAACCTATCCAATAATTTTTTTTAAAAAAAAATCTGAGCAAATAAAGAGAAGGGTTTTTGTTTCTATATATATATATATATATATATATGTATGTATGTATGTA
>CM049932.1:0-60000 GCA_027405835.1 Asclepias syriaca | reverse complement strand
TATATATATATATATATATATATAGTAAAAGGAAATTAAGTTGAAAAACCTTGAAGAAGACTGCTCTTTAATTTGTAAAGTTTTATTAATTCTTCCCATCTATTTTCTCAACGGTTATGCCCATCATTTGGGGAAAGATAATTTTTTATTCATCACTTAAAATAAATAAACTTGTTTTTAAAAAAATTTACATACAAATCATGATATAATACAATATTCATATTCATAATGAATGAATGTGTTTGTTTGAACATATTTTTATAAATAAGTAATTCATTAACTCCCAACTACTAATTAAGTGGCCTTAGCCCATGACATCATATTCGTGTATATATATATATGTGTGTGTGTGTGTGTGTGTGTGTGTGTGTGTGTGTGTGATTTTCTATTACTAATTGTAGAGGCTGCTTCTTGAATTTGTTTCTAATTTTTATGAGTAGGTAATACTTTCACGTGTGATTTTGAAAAATTAATGTATTTGAAATATTGTAAACACTATAACTTTAAAAAATAAAATATTTAAATAAAATTTTTGAAAAAGTAATGTTTAAAATATATATATAGTTGTAATAATTGTTATCTTAAACCTAGTAACGTGTTCCTAAGATGACAAAGAAATATTGTAAAGTTTAATGTTAAGGTATCTACTAGGTCATGGAAAACAAACTAGTACAAAATTAATCCAACTTGAACACTAAAATTAAAGTTTTTTATTTTTATTTTTTTTAATTTATATACTAAGTATTGAGTTTTACAAATGTACTAGTGGATTTTTCTTTATTACATTGACATTATAGGATACAATATATATATATACCTTAATAACTACTTTGTTTGTATTATTAATTTTTAGCATATTGCATTTCTTTAATAATATTTGCAACAATTTTGCTAACAAAATAATGTTTCCTATTGAATAATATCCCTAGGACTAGGTGTGCCTTTTTTCTTTTCTTTTTTTTTTAGGGTTAGTTTTTTTAGACAAATTCTATAAAGTGGGAGATAAAATTTTTTGACGATTTATTTTTGTTTATTCATAATAACTTGAAGTCATAATCTCTTAAATATAAGGTTCTTAATACAAAATTTTACTCGGATAGATTTATGGTGAATACCTACAAAAGAAAAAATGAACCTAAAGTCTACTATGGGAGCCCATATAAAGCTCTTCTAACTAAAATGATATTGTGAGGTTGAACTCCACTTATATGTGTGTGTAGTCATTTAAAACTTGAGGCCAAAATTCATTTATAATATTTCGTGTCATAATACGGTGCATAAAGTTTAAAATTTAAGGTAAATGAGTTGGTAAGAAGCTCTTCTAGCTTAACTGATCGAGAACTCGAAACAAGATTAATCTAGATGTAAAATAGTTTAAAAGTGTGCTCCCATAATTGAAACTCATATAAAATACCTTATACCATAAAAAAAATGAAAAAAATATTTTCTAAAACAAAATTCAAAGTTTGGGCTCAAATGCAATATCCACTTTGGAATCTATTGGGTCATATGAGCAATAAAAATGACTAAATACTTTAAAGGAATTAGACAAGTCCATTAATATTCCAAACTTTGAGCCTACTACTTAAATTTTTCTAAATGTTTTTGGACACACTTAATTCACAAAAAAATTAAATAAATAAATATCTTTTATTCCTTTTCTTCCTCTCTTTTCCTTGGATGCGTATATATATATATATATATATAGAGAGAGAGAGAGAGAGAGAGAGGTACTAATTGATCAAAAAAAAAATGTAAATTAAGGACCTAATATTCATAAAATTTCCATTTAAATAACAATATCCTTTAGAGTATTGGACAATTTCATAGAATTCTTACAAGAATTTAAAGAAACAAGTTGAACATACAATATATGAAAGAAGGAAAACTTACAATGACACTGTTGAAGTTCTTCTTTTTTCCAGTGATCAATGGATAATCTCCAGCAAACTGATTTCTTTTCTACCATGGATGGAGGAGAGGGAGATCTTCTTGCTAACAATAGGGAAGAAAATATAGCAATACTTTTATCTCATATATATATATATATATATATATATATTGAAGAATCAAATTGAATAATGGGTGCCAATTTTTTCAAAATAATGGGGATCTGGTCAAAGTAAAGAGCTTTTTTCCACATGCAATTTAGCTGTTATCATACCAGAAAACATATAACTAAGTGTGGGAGTTGGTAATGAAAATATCTGTCTCCTTTTTTTTTTTCAATTTTTTAATTAGTTAAATTAATTCGAATTTAATTTAAATTGATTTTAACTTTTATTACAAAAATATTTCATTTAAAAAAATATTTGTGTATATATATATATATGGGAGCTACTTTGTGCATTTAATGGTATTTGGTTCATGGGATCCTAATGTACATAGTTTTTTAAGTCTAAAGATGTGCCAATTTTTTCTTTTTTTATTTGGTATACATTGACTAAAATGTTTGAATTTTTTTGAAAAAGTTGATACACATTTATATTAATAAATTAATGTTGAATTCACGAATTTTTTAAATTATTAATAATAAATTATATTTTTATTTTAACAAAAAAATTTGAATTAAAACAAACGAGGTTGGGAAAATTATTTAAATTTATTGAAATAAATTATGTGAATAATATGTTATTATTTTTTTCTTAACTTTCTGTCAATTTTATTTATTTATATTATAGGTTGTTTTATTATTATTGTTTTATATATTAAAAATAAAACATTAAATATAAAAAAAAATATTTTGATTAAATATAACTTTCAGTATATTTATTATAACAAAAAAAAAATTTAGATCAATACTTTAAAAAAAATTATTAATAAACACTAATTTTATTTATTATAATAAAAAAATTTAGATTCATATTTAAAAAAATTCTTAATAAACAATAATTTTCGAACGGCGGTGTTGGTCATTGAACGGCCTTAAAAGGGTTATTGAACGATCGCGGTGTGCACTCTCGACACTCTCGGTCGAGTGAAAGAATTTAATTTGTATTTATTTATTTGATTTTATTGTTGCTTCTTACATCTCAAATAAGATAGACACTCAGAAATTTTGTATTATAAATTTTCATTTTTATCATTTTAATTATTTTTATTTAATAGGCTTGGAAATAATATAAAAAATGTAAATAAAAATAAAAATATATAAATTATATAAGTTAAAAGAGATATTTACTTATCACAATATTATATCACGTTTAACTGCAACACATTTATAGGTTAAAAAAATTGTTTGTGGATAATATTCTAGAATTTTGTTTTTCTCTAAAAATATAACTAATAGTTTTAATATTTCTTATAAAGTTTTATTATTTTTTAAAAAAATTCTAAAATATATATCACTATTAAAATATTTAAATTTTATTAAATTTTTACTTAGATTCATAGCAACAATGATGAATTTAAAATTCCCTAACTCATATAGCATCCTAATTTACTTCCACCGAATACTATTATTTAAATCAATTACAGCATTGTATACACAAACAAAATGATACAATTTGCTCAAAAAAAAAAACTTATTCTCTTTTTTAATCAAAATATCAAAGTGAAGTAATAGCCAGAGAAAGATCCAATCTTATTCATTATAGTAGCAAATACAGAACAAATTTGTGAACTCACCAATCCATAACAAGTGCATTTTATGATATGATGAATAAACCATTATAGTTACTAGATCATATAACTTATATCCCTACATAAGTACATAACTATATTCATAACTCTTCATTTATGTTACAAACTTAATTCATAGAAGTTATATAAAAATAGTAAAAGTTATATAATAATAGTGGAGGTTATATGAAGATAGTGCATATCATATAAAGATAGTGAAAGTAACGGGAGGTTATATAGATATACAAAATAAGAGTAGAATTTATAAAAATCATTATTAAAATATTTAAATTTATTAAATTTTTACATATGTTTAATAGCAAGATGAATTTAAAATTCTTTAACTCATATAGCATCCTAATTTACTTTCACCAAATACTATCTATCACCCACCTACTTCTGAAATCCATCTTGTTGGGAGGGGAATAAAAAAGTTGGACTCTATTCCTACGAGATCGAAGTGAAAGGGTGTTATCGAACATGCGAAGTGCGGAAAAGAACATCCCTAAGATGTTCATGGAAAGTTTAAAGCCTAGACGGCGACCCAGGCAAATCAAAGAAAGAAGGGTTAGAACGGCGTTTGGGTGAAGTTGCCCGGGCTGTATACGGGCAAATACAAGGAAATCTACAAAGGCGGGTTCCATGGGTAACCTAAGTCCTACCTCGAAGTGAGCTAAAGGGATAGGAATATTTCGAGTGGACATCCTACCTAGGTAGAAGGGCACAAAAGCCTATATAAACTTCTATCTATACTATACTTACGGATAATAAACTTAAATTGGTCATAGGTAACTTTACTTCGGTAAAAGCAGAAGTCCGTACCTAATGGCACACACACCACAGGCCCAGAAGAAGTGGCAGCAGGGTCCTCTTCAGCCACCGTGGATGGCACTTCGCGGGCAGACTGAGGGTCCCCAAAACCCTCAGCCATCAATTCAGAGACTTCATCTCCGGCTACGTTTCTGTCAGCCATTGTCCAACTGCAAGCAAAAATTCAAGAACTCAAAACACCATTCAAAAAAAATACCCTATGATCATATCTAAACTAATCCCCGGCCATAATAGCCCAAAAACGAAAAAGCAAACCTAAACAACCCAGATTCTACGCCAGTCCTAAGACCCCCCGCATACATAAAAAACCCAGAAAACAAGCAAGCAAGGGCATAAACATTCGTCGCCACTACTCAAAGCAACGAGGAAAAAACCACATTTTTACAGAAAGGCCAAACAAACGTAAAGAAAAACGCCGGTAAACCAGAAATTACTTTCGGCAAGAAAGACAAAACATACCTTTTTGGGTTATCGCAAACGATTGAGATGGAGGATATAGGACTGAACTTACGACGGGAACAAAGACAAGGAATCTTTATAGAAAATAAGTACTGCAGAGGTTTCAATGAATATATTCCCACACCTTTATTGATAGAAATCTGTATTGTTATATACAAGAATGAATAGAAACTAATTTAGGAAATACATATATACGGTAATGCTAGAATTATGCTAAAATTTACAGCAGACAGCTATATAATAGAATCAGCTACAAGTATGGAATTTATGACCGAATATTTGTCATGATTTTTAGGCTAAACATGCTCTGTTTTGATTTGAGTAGAATCCACACATGTTTCCCTTATACGCCCCCGCAAGATTGGGCTTCCATCGGCAAGACCAATCTTGGAATGCAGCAATTCTGTACGCTGTTTGGACAGTGGCTTGGTGAGGAGATCAGCTAACTGGTCTTGAGTGTGTACATGTCTGACTTGAAGGCTTCCTTTTTGGACTAAGTCACGCACAAAGTGAAGATCGATTTGAATGTGTTTCATGCGCGAATGATTGACTGGGTTGAAACTTAAGTGTGTGGCACCAATATTGTCACATAACAGATGAGGAGAGTCTTTGAATGGAATTTCAAGTTCTTGGAAAAGTGTAGACAACCACATTGTCTCGGAAGCCGCATTAGCTAGTGCCAGGTATTCGGCCTCGGTTGAGAATCTTGCAACTGCACGTTGTTTCTTGGAGCTCCAAGAAATTGGATTAGGACCCAAGAAGCTGATGTAAGCAGAAGTTGACGTGCGGTCATCCATATTGCCAGCCCAATCAGCATCAGTGTATGTCCTTAGGACAGAAGGTCCAGCTTTTTGGAGCTGAATACCATAAAAAATGGTTTGTTTTAAGTAGCGGAGGAGCCGTTTTGTTGCTGTCCAGTGATTTGCAGTCGGCTTATGCATAAATTGAGATAGTTTGTTGACTGCAAAGGAGATATCTGGACGTGTCAAGGACAGATATTGAAGACGGCCAATGATTCGACGAAAAACAGAGCTGTCCACAGCAGTCGTGCCATCAATCAGTTGAGTAGTGGAGAGAGGGGTTGAGACATCTTTCACACCACTCATACTTGTAGTGTCTAACAGCTCACGGATGTATTTATGTTGTGAGAGAAATAACCCTGCTCTGGTAGGAATCACTTCAATCCCCAAGAAAAAAATGAAGGGAACCCATATCCTTGAGAGAAAACTTATCACCCAACTGTTTAATGATGGAAGTCACAAGAGATGGATTATTTCCAGTGATGATGAGATCATCAACATACACCAAGAGATAGCAAAGAGTGGAGCCGTGGATGTAGATGAAGAGAGAAGAGTATGCCTTGGAGTTTCGAAACCCCAGTTGAAGAATGGCAGTTTTGAGGGCAGTGTACCAAGCCCGTGGGGCTTGTTTAAGCCCATAGATAGCCTTTTTGAGTCTGCACATATGGTGGGGTTTGGACAGATCTTTGAATCCCGGAGGTTGTGCCATAAAAACAGTTTCAGTTAAGTCACCATTTAGGAAAGCATTATTTACGTCCATCTACCTCAAATTCCATCCATTCATCACTGCAATAGACAATACAGCCCGAATAGTAGCTGGTTTAACTACAGGGCTAAAGGTCTCAGTGTAATCAATACCAGGACGTTGATTGTAGCCCTTAGCCACGAGTCTGGCTTTGAATTTATCAACAGAACCATCAGCTTTCCGTTTTACCCGAAATATCCACTTACACCCTACGGGTTTACAATCAGCAGTGGGTAAAACGAGATCCCAAGTCCCATGTTTCAGCAAAGCAGTAAGCTCTTGGGACATGGCCTCACGCCAGTGAGGTTGAGAGATGGCTTGACTCACACTTGTTGGTTCAATGGTAGGAGGGAGAGGATGTTTGGACACAATGTGGATTTGTTTGGGTTTAAAGATTTGGTTCATTGATCTTGTGGTCATGGTGTGAGTGAATTGAGGTTGAGGATTGGTTGGGTTAGGGTTTGTGAGATGCGGATGGGTGGAGTTGGGATCTACAGCTTGCAATGAATCTGAAAATAAAGGAACAGAAGGTGCGAAATTACCTGGGGAGGATGCAGCAATGGCAGGTGAACCTTCCGGAGGCAGCGAGGGTGCCGGTGCATCGGAAACCATAGAGGATGGCACTGCAGTCGGCTGGGCACCGAAGTGAAGAGGAAGTATTTGATGAAGGTCTCGAAGGGGCAGAGTGAGCTCGGAGTGCACGGGTGAGGATGGGCTGATGTAATTTTGGTTTTCATCAAATAACACGTGGCGCGATATGAAGAATTTTTTCGTTTGGGGCTCAAAACATTTGTAGCCATTTTGAGTTGGGGAATAGCCGAGAAAAATGCAGGCTTTGGATTTGGGTTGCATTTTGTTTGAGTTATAGGCCCTTGTGAGAGGATAACAAATACACCCAAATTTTTTAAATTTTAAATAATTTGGTGAGTGACCAAAAAGGGCTTCAAAAGGTGATTTGTTTTTTAGGAGAGGCGTGGGGTGACGATTTATGAGATAAGAGGCTGTTTGAAAAGCGTGGGGCCAATATGAAAAATCAAGATTTGCATCAGACAGGAGCGTGAGACCCGTTTCAACTAGATGACGGTGACGACGTTCAGAAACACCATTTTGTTGTGGAGTGTGAGGGGCAATGGTGAGGTGAGTTATGCCATGAAGTAAGAGATAGGATTTTAAAGAAATAAACTCACCTCCATTATCGGAGTATAAGGTTTTGATGGATTTTTGAAATCGGGTTTCAACAAATTTTTTGAAGTGCGGAAAAATTGTAGAAACACCAGATTTAGTGGTCATGGGATAAAACCATATATATTTTGTATAATGATCAACAAAAATTAGGTAATATCGTGATCCATCAATCCCAGTATAACTAGCGGGTCCCCACACATCCGTGTAAATAAGTTCAAGGGCCTCATGACTTTGGAGACTGGTGACACGAAAGGGTTGTTGATGTGCTTTATTAATAGAACATGAATGACATAATGAAGACAAACTTTTATGCGAGGAAATAGGAAGAGAAAAATTCTTAACAAGATGATGGACAATTTTAAAGGAAGGATGCCCAAGACGCTTGTGCCAGCCATCAATGGAGGTCCTTTCATGCACATTAGCAACCTTTTTGGATACCGCCAAGGATTCCGGGAAGGTGTAGATGCCATTGT
The DNA here is from genome assembly GCA_027405835.1 of Asclepias syriaca. Taxonomy (NCBI): domain Eukaryota; kingdom Viridiplantae; phylum Streptophyta; class Magnoliopsida; order Gentianales; family Apocynaceae; genus Asclepias; species Asclepias syriaca. Next base: position 51,886 of record CM049932.1, on the reverse strand, counting down.
TACATGCTCCTTTTAGTAGGATCGCCCCCGTGATCTTGTCCTTCACAAAAAAATGAAAGGGATGAAATTCAATAAAGACATCATTTTGTTTGGTGAGATGATGCACAGAAATTAAATTTTTGCAAAGATTGGGAACATAAAGAGTATCACGTAAGGTAAATGTTCGGTGCGTAGAGTGTAAAGCCAAAGAACCAATGTGTGAGACGGCCAAACCTGAACCATCACCGAGAATTACTTCGTCAGTTCCATCATATTCGAAATGAATAGATAAATTTGAAAGATCACCCGTAATATTATAAGAAGCGGCTGAATCAAGCAACCAATTTTTATCTTTGCCCGTAGAAGTGGTGGCACAATTTATAGAGACATTCTGTGAATGAAACTGAGGACAGGCCTTTGCAATGTGGCCCAATTGGTCACACAGTTGGCACTTGGGCTGATAGCGCCGAGTAGAGTGGTTGGGCTTACCAAAACGTGAATTGGGGCGTCGTCCATCACGTTGGGCGCCATTTGAGTACCGGCCTGGATTGGAGCCTTGAGGCCCACGGGAATGATCAGGTTGTTTAAAGAAACGCTGATGACTTCCCCCATTTGCAGACGGCTTCGTCTTCGTAAAATTGGCAGACGCAACCAAGTTTTGCGTTGCAGTTTCCAGGCGCCTCAGATAGGCCTCGTGGCCAACCAGCAGGTCGTGCAACTCCTCAAAGGTGAGAGATGATTCTCAGGCACGAATCGGCGCTGCAATCTCCCGAAAATCTGGACCTAAACCATTCAACACATAAAGGGTTAGATCATCATCCGAAATTGGATGATTGATGATGGCGAGTTCATCGGCTAAAGCCTTCACAGCATGGAGATATTCGGTGATGGTCCTGTTTCCACGCTGAATTAAGGTAAGTTCTTCCTTTAACTACATTGCACGAGTTCGAGATCGGCTAGCATAAAGGTGAGTAAGCTTTTTCCAAGCTTCATTTGAGGATTTAGCTGTAGCAATGAGGGGTGTGATGGAAGGAGAGGTAGAGGCTAAAATCGCACTCAGGATAAGCTTATCCTATCGGACCCAGTGGGTCTTGCGTAGTTCTTCAGCCGAGATGCCATCTGAAGAGGGACACCGAAAGGTGCCTTCAACATAGTCGAGGAGGTCATAACCAATAAGAAGTGCTTCAAATTGAGCACGCCACTGAGGAAAGGTGGAGGGAGTTAATTTTTCATTGATTTGGGCAGTAATGTTGAGAGCGACGAGAGATTTTTCTGATGCGGAAGGGGGTTGGGTGTGGAGGGTGAAATTGGAAGTTTGATCGGAGGAGGAAGACATGATAGTTGCTTGGATCGGTGGCTCGGTGGAGATCCGCTCTGATACCATATAGAAAATAAGTACTGCAGAGGTTTCAATGAATATATTCCCACACCTTTATTGATAGAAATCTGTATTGTTATATACAAGAATGAATAGAAACTAATTTAGGAAATACATATATACGATAATGCTAGAATTATGCTAAAATTTACAACAGACAGCTATATAATAGAATCAGCTACAAGTATGGAATTTATGACCGAATATTTGTCATGATTTTTAGGCTAAACATGCTCTGTTTTGATTTGAGTAGAATCCACACATGTTTCCCTTATAATCTTCAGAAAGCTTGCACGACAGTAATGGCAGAAGCAGATTTTGAGAGAAAAAGTCTAATAAAGGAAAAAGAAAGTATAAGATGTGCAATGAAAAAGAAGGTTTGAAACGGTTATAGAAAAGTTACTTACAAAGTGTCATGATTGCTTCTAGAGATCAACGCCTCGGGCATGCGAAAAGGTGCTCTGGGACTGACAAAGTCAGCAGATGAAGCGACAGGCGTCACCATCAGAAACCCTAAAGTCGCCTCGTCCACACGCCATCTCTCACTAGCCGAAGCTCGCTAAACCGCAGCGGAATTTCAGGAAAACAGCCATCACCATCGGACACCCGCAGGTAAAAGCCGGGAGCCTGATTGGAAACCCCGTAACCCGGTCTATCCAGCGAAGTCCACACCAAGCAGTGTCGTACTCCGCTGAGGGGCTACTGAAAGGAAAAAGACATCTGCCAAGGGTAGAAAAGTCTACACAGCTGACTAAACCGCACGGTACTGCATACTCCGCGGATTGACTCAGAGTCAAAATCACTAGCATAAAAAGTGGAGCACATAACTCTACTCAATCCAATCGTGGATCCCCACTCTCCCACTAATAAAGACCGTTTCCCATAACGGCAACCTCAAAAAAGCCCACGAGCTAAATAAATGGACGAGAGTTCACGGGGATCCACGTCCCCACCGAACTTCCTCTGTTTTGCAGGTCACTTATACTTTGGGATCCTCAAAGATCTGTGGAGACAATTTTACTTTTTTACCCTCGGATATATCTTTACCAATTTTTGACTCATCAATATATATATTGTTGTAATAATTGTTATCTTAAACCTAGTAATGTGTTCCTAAGATGACAAAGAAATATTATAAAGTTTAATGTTAAGGCATCTACTAGGTCATGAAAAACAAACTAGTACAAAATTAAACCAACTTGAACACTAAAATTAAAGTTTTTTATTTTTATTTTTTTTTAATTCATATACTAAGTATTGTGTTTTACAAAATGTACTAGTGGATTTTTCTTTATTACATTGACATTATAGGATACTATATATATATATATATATATATATATATACACTAAGTATTGTGTTTTACAAAATGTACTAGTGGATTTTTCTTTATTACATTGACATTATAGGATACTATATATATATATATATATATATATATACACACCTTATTAACTACTTTGTTTGTATTATTAATTTTTAGCATATTGAATTTCTTTAATATTATTTACAACAATTTTGCTAACAAAATAATGTTTCCTATTGAATAATATCCCTAGGACTAGGTGTGCCTTTTTTTCTTTTCTTTTTTTTTTGGATTAGTTTTTTAGACAAGTTCTATAAAGTGGGAGATAAAATCTTTTGATGATTTATTTTGTTTATTCATAATAACTTGAAGTCATAATCTTACCCAATTAAATTACATCTTAATAAAATTTTACTCAGATAGATTTATGGTGAATACCTACAAAAGAAAAAATGAACCTAAAGTTTATTGAGGGAGCCGGTAAAAAGCTCTTCTAACTAAAATGAGATTGCGAGTTTAAACTCGCACTTATATGTGTGTGCAATCATTTAAAACTTGAAGCTCAAAATTTATTTTTCACAAGAAAGCTCTACTCAGCTCAACTTGGATGTGAATAATAGTTAAAAATGTTATTTATAATTAAAATTCATTTATAATATTTCGTGTCATAATACGGTGCATAAAGTTTAAAATCTAACGTAAGTGAGTTGGTAAGACGCACTTCTAGCTTAATTGAACAAGATTAATCTAGATATGAAATAGCTTAAAAGTGTGGTCACATAATTAAAACTCATCTAAAATAGCTCATACCCTAAACAAAATATAAATGAAAAAAATATTTTTTTAAAAAATTCAAAGTTTGGGCTCAAATGCAATATCCACTTTGGAATCTATTGGGTCATATGAGCAATGAAAATGACTAAATACTTTAAAGAAATTAGACAAGTCCATTAATATTCCAAACTTTGAGCCCACTACTTAAATTTTTCTAAATTTTTTTGTACACACTTAATTCACAAAAAACAAAATTAAATAAATAAATAAAAATACACTAGTACTATGTGTGGGGTTTTTTTTTTCTTTTTAATTTTTGAGGTTTTTTTGTGTATGGAATTCAAATGTATCAAAGTCACAATTGTTCTATTAATTGAAAATAAGGATAAAAATTAAAATAAAATAACTAACCAATTTGGCCAATTAACTTGTTTTAGCTCACTATATCTTTTATTCCTTTTCTTCCCCTCTTTTCCTTGCATATATATATATATATATATATATATATACACTAATTGATCAAAAAATGTAAATTAAGGACAAAATATTCATCAAATGTCCATTTAAATAACAATATCCTTTAGAGTATTGGACAATTTCATAGAATTCTTACAAGAATTTAAAGAAACAAGTTGAACATACAATATATGAAAGAAGGAAAACTTACAATGACACTGTTGAAGTTTTTCTTTTTTTTCCAGTGATCAATGGATAATCTCCAGCAAACTGATTTCCTTTCTTCCATGGATGGAGGAGAGAGAGATCTTCTTGCTAACAATAGGGAAGAAAATATAGCAATACTTTTATCTCATATATATATATATATTGATGAATCAAATTGAATAATGGGTGCCAATTTTTTCAAAATAATGGGGATCTGGTCAAAGTAAAGAGCTTTTTTCCACATGCAATTTAGCTGCTATCATACCAGAAAACATATGACTAAGTGTGGGAGTTGGTAATGAAAAATATCTGTCTCCTTTTTTTTTTCAATTTTTTAATTAGTTAAATTAATTTGAATTTGATTTAAATTAATTTTAACTTTTATTACAAAAATATTTCATTTAAAAAAATATTTGTGTATATAATTTTATTTATATATATATATATATATTGGAGCTATTACTTTGTGCATTTAATGGTATTTGGTTCATGGGATCCTAATGTACATAGTTTTTTAAGTCTAAAGATGTGCCAATTTTTTATTTTTTTATTTGGTATACATTGACTAAAATGTTTGAATTTTTTGAAAAAGTTGAGACACATTTATATTAATAAATTAATGTTGAATTCACGAATTTTTAAAATTATTAATAATAAATTATATTTTTATTTTAACAAAAAAAAATTGAATTTAAACAAACGAGGTTGGGAAAATTATTTAAATTTATTGAAATAAATTAGGTGAATAATATGTTATTATTTTTTTTCGTAACTTTATTTATTTATATTATAGGTTGTTTTATTATTATTGTTTTATATATTAAAAATAAAACATTAAATATAAAAAAAACATATTTTTTGATTAAATATAACTTTCAATATATTTATTATAACAAAAAAAAATTTAGATCCATACTTAAAAAAATTATTAATAAACACTAATTTTATTTATTATAATAAAAAAATTTAGATTCATATTTAAAAAAATTCTTAATAAACAAATTTTTAATAAACACTAATTTTCGAACGACGGCAGTGTTGGTCATTGAAGGACCTTATAAGGGTCATTGAACGATCGCGGTGTTCACTCTCGGTCGAGTGAAAGAATTTAATTTGTATTTATTTATTTAATTTTATTGTTGCTTCTTACATCTCAAATAAGATAGACACTCAGAAATTTTGTATTATAAATTTTCATTTTTATCATTTTAATTATTTTTATTTAATAGGCTTGGAAATAATATAAAAAATGTAAATAAAAATAAAAATATATAAATTATATAAGTTAAAAAGAGATATTTACTTATCACAATATTATATCACGTTTAACTGCAACACATTTATAGGTTAAAAAAATTGTTTGTGAATAATATTCTAGAATGTTTTTTTCTCTAAAAAATATAACTAATAGTTTTAATATTTCTTATAAAGTTTTATTATTTTAAAAAAAATTCTAAAATATATATCACTGTTAAAATATTTACATTTTATTAAATTTTTACTGAGTTTAATAGCAACAATGATGAATTTAAAATTTCTTAACTCATATATCATCCTAATTTACTTCCACCCAATACTATTACTTAAATCAATTACAGCATTGTATACACAAACAAAATGATGCAATTTGCTCCAAAAAAAATTATTCTCTTTTTTAATCAAAATATCAAAGTGATGTAATAGCCAGAGAAAGATCCAATCTTATTCATTATAGCAGCAAAAACAGAACAAATTTGTGAACTCACCAATACATAACAAGTGCATATCATATGTAACTTATATCCCTACATAAGTACATAACTCTTCATTTATGTTACAAACTTAATTTATGAAAGTTATATAAAAATAGTAAAAGTTATATAATGATAGTGAACTTTATATGAAGATAATGTATATTATATAAAGATAGTGAAAGTAGTGGAAAGTTATATACACATACAAAATAAGAGTAGAATTTATAAAAATCACTATTAAAATATTTAAATTTATTAAATTTTTACTTAGGTTTAATAGCGATGATGAATTTAAAATTCTTTAACTCATATAGCATCCTAATTTACTTTCACCAAATACTATCTATTATTTAAATCAATTACAGCATTGTATACACACACACACATTGTTTCTAATTTTTATGAGTCCGTAATACTTTCACATCCGATTTTGAAAAATTAATGTATTGTAAACAGTATAACTTTTAAAAATAAAATATTTAAATAAATTTTTTGAAAAAGTAATGTTTAAATATATATATATATATATATATATATATGTATGTATGTATGTATATATATATATAGTTGTAATAATTGTTATCTTAAACCTAGTAATGAGTTCCTAAGATGACAAAGAAATATTGTAAAGTTTAATGTTAAGGTATCTACTAGGTCATGGAAAACAAACTAGTACAAAATTAAACCAACTTGAACACTAAAATTAAAGTTTTTTATTTTTATTTTTTTTTAATTCATATACTAAGTATTGAGTTTTACAAAATGTACTAGTGGATTTTTCTTTATTACATTGACATTATAGGATACTATATATATATATATATATACCTTAATAACTACTTTGTTTGTATTATTAATTTTTATCCTATTGCATTTCTATTTACAACAATTTTGCTAACAGAATAATGTTTCCTATTGAATAATATCCCTAGGACTAGGTGTACCTTTTTTTTTTCTTTTTTTTCTTTTTTGGTTAGGTTTTTTAGACAAGTTCTATAAAGTGGGAGATAAAATCCTTTGATGATTTATTTCTGTTAAGATTAAATTACAACTTAATAAAATTTTGCTCAGATAGATTTATGGTGAATACCTATAAAAGAAAAAATGAACCTAAAATCTACTATGGGAGCCAGTAAAAAGCTCTTCTAACTAAAATGAGATTGCTAGTTTGAACTCGCACTTATATGTGTATATAGTCATTTAAAACTTGAGGCTAAAATTTATTTATAGTTAAAATTCATTTATAGTATTTCGTGTCATAATACGGTGCATGAAGTTTAGAATCTAACGTAAATGAGTTGGTAAGACGCTCTTCTAACTTAACTTATCGAAAACTCGAAATAAGATTAATCTAGATGTGAATTAACTTTAAAATGTGCTCCCATAATTGAAACTCATCTAAAATACCTCATACCCTAAACAAAATATAAATGAAAAAAATATATTTTTTTAAAAAGAATTCAAAGTTTGGGCTCAAATGCAATATCCACTCTGGAATCTATTGGGTCATATGAGCAATAAAAATGATTAAATACTTAAAAGGAATTAGACAAGTCCATTAATATTCCAAACTTTGAGCCCACTACTTAAATTTTTTTGGACACACTTAATTCACAAAAAAATTAATTAAATAAATAAAAATACACTAGTACTATGTTTGGGGTTTTTTTTTTTTTTTTTCAGGTTTTTTTGTGTATGGAATTCAAATGTATCAAAGTCACAATTGTTCTATTAATTGAAAATAAGGATAAATTAAAATAGAATAACTAACCAATTTGGCCAATTAACTTGTTTTAGCTGACTATATCTTTTATTCCTTTTCTTCCTCTCTTTTCCTTGGCTGCACATACATATATATATATATATATATATATATATATATATATATATATATATATAGGTACTAATTGATCAAAAAAAATGTAAATTAAGGACCTAATATGTTAAAAATTAAACCGACTTACACAAAAGGTAGCAACTATTTTTGACTCCCATTTAAAACCACAAAAGAATAGTAAAGCTTTATCAATAATGATGTAGGAGCCGTACAAATCATTAGCTTTATCCAAAGGAATTAAAATACTTAATCTTTAAGTATTTGAAGAAGTCAAAGTTTGCTACTAAAGGATAATGACAGTGGCCTCCAACATCTTCCTCTAAGTCGGTCTATCCATATTATAAATACATATTCTATGTAAGCTTTAGTAAGAAGAAGAAGAAAAAAAAAAGAGTGAGTTTGTAAGGAAAAGAAATAGAGCCGTAGCTCTTGAGTGAGAAAGGGAAAAGTGCCATAGCACTCAAAATAAAATAGAGTTGTAATTCTGTGTTTCTTGAATTGTAATCTATTACTCTTTCTATAATAAAATACTACTTTCGGTCCACTACGCTTCCAACAAGTGGTATCAGAGCTTGAGTTCTTGAGGTCGTATAAACTCCACGATGTCAAATATGTTCCAGTTTCAAGTCCCTAAATTGACAAAGTTAAATTATGGGAATTGGAGCATCCAAATCAAGGTTCTACTTGGAGCGATTGATTGCTGGGACATGGTTGAAACTGGTTATGAGATGCCAGCAGATGCAGCAGCTGAGGCGGCTTTGTCACATGAGAAAAAAGAAGTCTTGCGGAAAAATCGAATAAGAGATAGCGAGGCGTTGAACGCTATTCATCAAAGTGTTGATGAATCAGCTTTTGAAAACATTTCTGTGGCCAAAACATCGAAGGAGGCATGGGAGATTTTGCAAAAATCTCTTCAAGGAGCTGAAAAAGCTAGAAGGGTACGCTTGCAAACCCTTAGAACTGAATTTGAGACGTTAAAAATGAAAACGTCCGAAAGCGTAGACGAGTATGTCACCCGAGTAAAATCGGTGGCGAACGAGATGAAGAGAAATAAAGAACCGCTTGATGATGTTCGGGTGATGGAAAACATTTTGCGTTCACTTACACGCAAATTTAACTACGTGGTTGCCGCCATCGAGGAATCAAAGGATTTATCACAGATATCATTTGATGAGCTTGTGGGTTCTCTTCAAGCCCATGAGCAGAAGATGAAGCAATATGATGATTCTGAAAGTTTGGATCAAGCTTTGCAGACTAAGTTATCCTTAACTGAAGGTGACACGAGCAGCAGCTCCGAACAAAATTCAAACAACCGTGGAGGTTATCGTGGAGGATATAGAGGTGGAAACAGAGGAGGTCGCGGACAACGTGGACGTGGCTATCAATCATATGGCAGAGGGCAGTCAAACGATGACTATCATGCCACAAGTCGTGGATGCGGAGATCGAGGCAGAAGCTGAGGTAGAGGCAGATCTCAACAAATACACAAATCTCAGGTGCAGTGTTATAATTGTGAAAAATATGGTCACTATAGCTATCAGTGCATATCAGCTCCTAAACAAGAAGAAAGAAGCCATGTAGCATCTGTTGAAGATGAAAATGGGGAATCACGCATATTCCTCACTTACAAAGGAGATCAAGGAACCAAAAAGAACATTTGGTACCTTGATAATTGTGCCAGCAATCACATGTGTGGACGGAAGGAATTATTCGTGGAGCTGGATGAGTCTATCAATGGACGTGTAACTTTTGGAGATGATTCACATGCCGATGTCAAAGGCAAAGGCAAAGTTATGATTACCCTGAAGAAAGGAGAAAAGAAGTACATAACCGATGTGTACTATGTACCAGCTTTGAAAAGCAACATCATCTGTATTGGACAGCTGAGTGAAAAAGGGTACGAGGTGGTGATAAAAGATTGTTCACTAACCTTGCGAAACAAAAATGGAGAATTAGTTTCCAAGGTTGATATGACACGAAATCGTCTCTTCACTATCGACATCGAATCTAGAGAAGTGAAGTGCATGAAGACATCCATCGAAGATGACTCATGGCTTTGGCACTTAAGGTATGGTCATCTTGGATTTTCTGGCCTGAAGCTGTTGGCCAAAGAAAATATGGTGAACGGACTGCCCAAAATAAATCCACCAGATCAATTGTGTGAAGCCTGCATCAAAGGGAAACAACATAGGCAAAGTTTTGAAGTTGGCAAGTCCAGAAGAGCTAGAAGACAACTAGAGATTGTGCACTCAGATCTAGCCGGTCCGTTTGACATACCATCACTTGGAGGAAACAGGTATTACCTAATTTTTATTGAAGATTTCAGTAGAAAAAGTTGGGTATACATTCTTAAAGAAAAATCAGAAACTCTTGAGAAATTCAAAGAGTTCAAGATGATAGTGGAGAAACAAAGTGGGTACTATTTGAAGATACTCAGATCTGATAGAGGAGGTGAGTAGACGACAAACTTATTTAAAGACTTTGTCAAAGAGCATGGGATTATTCATCAATTGACAGTCAGATACACACCTCAACAAAACGGAGTTGCAGAGAGGAAGAATCGCACCATTCTCAACATGGCAAGGAGTATGGTAAAAGGTAAGTATTTACCAAGAACTTTCTGGGCTGAAGCAGTTCAGTGTGCAGTATACTTGTTAAACCGTTGTCCAACAAAGAGTGTCTGATATATGACACCAAATGAAGCATGGAATGGTCAAAAGCCCGGAGTTGGACATCTCAAGATTTTTGGGTGTATTGCATATGCCCATGTTCCAGAACAACTGAGAAAGAAGCTCAATGACAGAGGAGAAAAGTGCATCTTTATCGGCTATGATAAAAGAAGCAAAGCTTACAGGTTGTATAATCTGCTCACCAAGAAGGTCATCATCTCAAGAGATGTTGAATTTGATGAAGCTGATTATTGGAGATGGAGCGAGGAAGAAAAGAATATCGAAGGCTTATTCTTCCGTGATGAGGAAGATGATGATTTTCGTATACATGATGAACAAGGTGACGGACAAAGTCCTCCACAGAGTCCAGTTGCAACAACTCCTTCAACATCAGCATCACCCAGTAGCAACAACTCAAGTGAAGCTCCCACAAAAAATGCGAAGTCTTCGTGAGATTTATGATGAGACTGAACCCGTTGAAACAACTCTTGATTATTCCTTATTTTGTTTAATGGCTGAATGTGATCCAGTCACATATGAAGAAGCTACTGAAGATGCTAAATGGAAGAAGGCAATGGATGAAGAAATCGCAGCAATCAGAAGGAATGATACATGGGAGCTAACAAGTCTACCAAAAGGACATAATCCTATTGGAGTCCAATGGGTGTACAAGACAAAGACCAACAAGGAAGGAAAAGTGGAGAAATATAAAGTCAGACTCGTTGCCAAAGGCTACAAGCAAAAATATGGAGTAGATTATGATGAAGTGTTTGCCCCTGTTGCAAGGATTAATACTGTAAGGCTTCTCACGGCACTTGCAGCACAAAATCAGTGGAAGATTTATCAGATGGATGTGAAGTCAGCATTTCTGAATGGCTATCTGGAAGAAGAAGTTTATATTGAGCAACCGCCTGGTTATATAAAGAGAGGACACGAAGATAAAGTCTATCGTCTAAAGAAAGCATTATATGGATTGAAGCAAGCTCCGCGAGCATGGAATACCAGGATTGATGACTATTTTCAGAAGAATGGATTCATGAAGAGTCCGTATGAGCATGCCTTATACACGAAGAAAAATCAAGCAGGTGACATCATGACTGTGTGCTTATACGTGGATGATATGATTATCACGGGAAACAATCCAGGTATGTTCAATGACTTTAAGAAAACTATGACTAAAGAATTTGAAATGACAGACATAGGAGAAATGTCATACTTTCTTGGAGTCGAGGTGAAACAAATGGAGGATGGCATATTTGTTTCTCAAAAGAAATATGCGGAGCAAATTCTCAAGAAGTTCAGAATGCAAGATTGCAAGCCCATTGCTACACCAACAGAACCAGGCATAAAGTTAAGTGTTAACTCTAGATACGGGCATGTTGATCCAACATTGTTCAAAAGCATCGTTGGAAGTTTGAGGTATTTAACTATCTCGAGACCAGATATTATGTATGCGGTTGGACTGGTCAGCAGATTCATAGAGAAATCAAAGCAAGATCATTGGAGTGCTGCAAAAAGAATTCTGAGATACATCAAAGGTACTCTTGATCACAGTCTTTTTTATACACACTCTAAAGAAGCAAAACTGGTTGGTTACTCATACAGTGATTATGGGGGAGACTTGGATGATCGAAAAAGCACGTCCGGTTATCTATTCCATCTTGGCTCGACAGCATTTTCATGATCATCAAAGAAACAACAAATTGTTGCTCTTTCAACATGCGAAGCAGAATACATAGTAGCTGCAGCGTGCACTTGTCAAGCTATCTGGTTAAAAAATATTCTGAAGGAATTATCTTTTGTTCAAGAAGGGCCGGTCACAATCTATGTTGACAACAAGTCTGCCATTTCACTAGCAAAGAATCCGGTGTCGTACAGTCGAAGCAAGCATATTGATACAAAGTATCATTTTATTCGAGAGAAAGTGAAGAACAAGACAGTGGAGTTAGTCTATTGCCGCACAGAAGATCAATTGGCTGACATCTTTACGAAGCCATTGAAAGCAGACATATTTCATATGCTGAAAGAGAAGCTCGGAATGAGAAGCTCGGTTTGAGGGGGAGTGTTAAAAATCAAACCGACTTACACAAAAGGTAGCAGCCATTTTTGACTCCCATTTAAAACCACAAAAGAATAGAAAAGCTTTATCAAGAATGATGTAGGAGCCGTACAAATCATTAGCTTTATCCAAAGGAATTAAAATACTTAATCTTTAAGTATTTGAAGAAGTCAAAGTTTGCTGCTAAAGGATAATGGCAGTGGCCTCCAACATCTTCCTCTAAGTCGGTCTATCCATATTATAAATACATATTCTATGTAAGCTTTAGTAAGAAGAAGAAGAAAAAAAATGAGTTTGTAAGGAAAAGAAATAGAGTCGTAGCTCTTGAGTGAGAAAGGGAAAAGTGCCACAGCACTCAAAATAAAATAGAGTTGTAATTCTGTGTTTCTTGAATTGTAATCTATTACTCTTTGTATAATAAAATACTACTTTCGGTCCACTACACTTCCAACATAATATTCATAAAATTTCCATTTAAATAACAATATCCTTTAGAGTATTGGACAATTTCATAGAATTCTTACAAGAATTTAAAGAAACAAGTTGAACATACAATATATGAAAGAAGGAAAACTTACAATGACACTGTTGAAGTTCTTCTTTTTTTTTCCCAGTGATCAATGGATAATCTCCAGCAAACTGATTTCTTTTCTTCCATGGATGGAGGAGAGGGAGATCTTCTTGCTAACAATAGGGAAGAAAATATAGCAATACTTTTATCTCATTCATATATATATATATATATATATATATATATATATATATATATATTGATGAATCAAATTGAATAATGGGTGCCAATTTTTTCAAAATAATGGGGATCTGGTCAAAGTAAAGAGCTTTTTTCCACATGCAATTTAGCTGTTATCATGATATCATACCAGAAAACATATAACTAAGTGTGGGAGTTGGTAATGAAAATTAATCTGTCTCCTTTTTTTTCAATTTTGTAATTAGTTAAATTAATTCGAATTTAATTTAAATTAATTTTAACTTTTATTACAAAAATATTTCATTTAAAAAAATATTTGTGTATATAATTATATATATATATATATATATTGGAACTATTACTTTGTGCATTTAATGGTATTTGGTTCATGGGATCCTAATGTACATAGTTTTTTAAGTCTAAAGATGTGCCAATTTTTTCTTTTTTTATTTGGTATACATTGACTAAAATGTTTGAATTTTTTGAAAAAGTTGAGACACATTTATATTAATAAATTAATGTTGAATTCACGAATTTTTTAAATTATTAATAATAAATTATATTTTTACTTTAACAAAAAAAATTTGAATTTAAACAAACGAGGTTGGGAAAATTATTTAAATTTATTGAAATAAATTATGTGAATAATATGTTATTATTTGTTTTTGGTAACTTTCTGTCAATTTTATTTATTTATATTATAGGTTGTTTTATTATCATTGTTTTATATATTAAAAATAAAACATTAAAATATATTAATTATAAAAATATATAAAAAATATTTTGATTAAATATAACTTTCAATTTATTTATTATAATAAAAAAATTTAGATACATACTTAAAAACAAATTCTTAATAAACATTAATTTTATTTATTATAATAAAAAAAATTAAATTCATACTTTAAAAAAATTCTTAATAAACAAAATTTTAATAAACAATAATTTTAATAAACACTAATTTTAATAAACACTAATTTTAATAAACACTAAAGAACGACGAGAGTTCATTATAAGGGTCATTGAACGACCACTGTGTGCACTCTCGACACTCTCAGTGAGTGAAAGAATTTAATTTATATTTATTTATTTGATTTTATTGTTGTTTCTTACATCTCAAATAACATAGACAGTAAAAATTTTGTATTATAAATTATCATTTTAATTATTTTTATTTAGTAGGCTTGGAAATAACATAAAAAATGTAAATAAAAATAAAAATATAAAAATTATATAAGTTAAAAGAGATATTTACTTATGACACTATTATATCATATCTAACTGCAACATATTTATAGGTTAAAAAAACTGTTTGTGAATAATATTCTAGAATTTTTTTTTTCTAAAAATATAACTAATAGTTTTAATATTTCTTATAAGGTTTTATTATTTTAAAAAAATTCTAAAATATATATCAGTGTTAAAATATTTAAATTTTATTAAATTTTTACTGAGTTTAATAGCAACAATGATGAATTTAAAATTCCTTAACTCATATACCATCATAATTTACTTCCACCGAATACTATTACTTAAATCAATTACAGCATTATATACACAAACAAAATTATGCAATTTGCTCAAAAAAAAATTTATTCTCTTTTTTAATCAAAATATCAAAGTGATGTAATAGTCAGAGAAAGATCCAATCTTATTCATTATAAGAGCAAAAACAGAACAAATTTGTGAACTCACCAATACATAACAAGTGCATTTTATGATATGATGAGTTACTAGATTATGTAACTTATATCCTTACATAAGTACATAACTATATACATAACTTTTTATTTATATTACAAACTTAATTCATGGAGGTCATATAAAAATAGTAAAAGTTATATAATAATAGTGAAAGTTATATGAAGATAGTGTATATTATATAAAGATAATGAAAGTAGCGAGAAGTTATATAGACATACAAAACAATATTAGAATTTATACAAATCACTATTAAAATATTTACATTTATTAAATTTTTACTTAGGTTTAATAGCAATGATGAATTTAAATTTCTTTAACAAATATAACATCCTAATTTACTTTCACTAAATACTATCTATTACTTAAATCAATTACAGCATTGTATACACAATCAAATTTTTGCAATTTGCTAAAAAAAATTATTCTCTTTTTTAATCAAAATATGAAAGTGATGTAATAGCAAGAGAAAGATCCAATCAACAAAAACACAACAAATTTGTAAACTCAGTAGAATATAACAAGTGCATTTTATGATATGATGAATAAACCATTATCAACAAATACAAAATTGCAATTCTTTGTCTTCATACAGAAGAAGATGCATATGGAATAGTTCAAAACAAATTCAGGATTGGAAATCTTTCCCTTCCAACCTTTTCCCAATCATGTATTCAGATAATAAACAATGATATCATCATAGATACAACAAAATAACTTTCAAATATGTATTCTAATCAAAAGGAAGTAGAATACTCAGAACATTTCTTGTTTTCATAGTATAAAGTGCAGACTATTCAAGCAAAAATGAGACTCAATTACTTGCCTAAAAAACTAAAACTTGGTAAAAACTGTGAAACAAAAACTTACCTACAAGAATACTAACATCCCAAGAGGCCAAATATACTAATTCAATGGATAAACTCCTAACATTTTCTTGGCAAAAATACTTCCCACTTGGGTGGGAATAAGTTATAACCTAAAATTAAACATTCAATTTCTATAAAAGAGCACATAATTAATAATCAGTTTAATTTTCAAGAAATGAACAAATGATAGACAATTGGAACAAAATTTATCTCTCTGAGGACTCCAAACTCTATGTTGAGAAACAGAAAGAAAGACAATACCTCTGATACACTAGTTTGATATATCCACCATTTCTAAACGTTCATTTTCTGGCAAAACTGACCGATTGGGTGACTGAACAGCTCTCAGCCACTTAAAATCATCAACATTTACCCAATTACTTGTCTCTTCATTCAAATTTGCATCTTCAAGATGCTTCTCAATCCCATCATACCTCAATGAATATGGTGCAAATCTCACCCTGTTACAATCTTCAATTATAGGCCTACTCATAACTCTCAAGTAGAAATCTCACATTTCAGCATGATGAATGCGAATTTGATGTGAAGCCAACATAAAAACACAACCTTCTGCTTCCTCTATTAACACTGAACCGAATACAGGCCCTACATAGACCTTGCAATCAATCAATTTATTCACAAAAAGAGCCCTAGAACAGCCTTTTATTCTCACCTCACGTCCCCTCAGATTCGACAAGTTGAATTCCCCAATTTCACCATGGCTACTTAGCTCCTTAACTAAAAGTTCACCCTCTTTACCTCTAAATCCTGGAGAAGAATCAAAAGCTCTGCTAGAATCCCGATTCTCAATGCCAGAAACAGACTTAATTTGACATGAACTGTTTGTCTGAGACTCGTTTTCAACTTCATTTTGAACCGAAGCAGAAACCGTGCCCTTCTTTTTACCTCTAAAGGAGAATTTTTTCTTGGGAATAACTTGCGAGGTAATATCATCAACAGACTGTTTGAGATCAGATATTGTTTTGAGGCAAGTTCGGACTTCATATGAAGGCAAAAAGTATGAATTCTCAGCAACAAATTTCTCGAGGGCAGAGATCGAAACCGCAGCATTCTGAAGCTGGGGTTTCAGAGCACCATGATCAGATGAGGATCCGACTATTGATTGAGAAATACGAAAAGCTCAGACTCAATGGAAGTTTTCAACTCACTGAAGCGAGCAAGGAACGATTGTGTCGTCTCACTGGAAGGTGGATTCGATGTCGAGTCCGAATCGGATTTCTTCGCAAGCAGCGATTGGTGGAGATTGCTGAGCCATTCCAACATTGCTGCGTGCTTCCGTTGGAGAGATGCATCTTGCATCTGAGATACGACGATGGTCGTCGCGGCGACGCAGGCAATAGGGATAGAATCCGGCGGCAGAGACAGAGAGCTCTCTTCCTCCTCCATCTGCACAGGCTTAATGTCACGACCTTGTTCCTGAACAAGCGTAGCGTGCGGCCTTAACTCCTTTTCGCCCCTTGCGACAGCTAAGTCAGCATCTTCCGAGCAAAGTTGGCCAGTGATGGCTAAGCAAAGAACAACTGATTCCTAAGACAAAGTACTTAGGAAGGAGAGTTTTTGCTAGTAAGCTGGGAATACTTTACAATTGATTGGATCCCTCCAAATGGGAGGCCAAAGGCCTTATTTATACAAGTGAGGGAATCTTCTAGGTCCCTTGATACGCGAAAATCATATACCTTTTTTAGTATGTTTTTATGTATGATTTAGGATGAAATTGATAGGAAATCGATCTTAATTGATTGTTATTTACTCAATTTCACATTTTTTATGATTTTGGAAGTGTCAGGTGAAAAGTAGACGAAAACAGCAAATTTTGGGGTAAAAATGCAATTTTTGGAAATGTTGACTTGGTCAACGGTCCGGGACGGGCGTCCCGACCCAGTCAGACCACCAGGACGGGCGTCCCGAGCCACCAGAAGCTGTCCCACATCTAATTTTTCAGAAATTTTCACTCCAGGAAGCTGCTATAAATACCCCAGGCCTCCAGCAGTTGAATTCATTCCTCTCCACTCGATCTGAGTCATTTAGTGGTGTCCAGTGTACAATTCTCTAGTACACAACTCACTCAGAGACTCGGATCTCAGTTTTCTTTCTTGTTAGTGTTTTGTTTTAGTTTCTGAGAAATAGTCTCAGATCTTAGGTTTCTATAGATAGGTTCGTTTCTGGTATTCATAGAATACCCGGGATTTCGTTAGGAGATCCTAACAGGGCTCTAGGCGTTCGAAGAGTCAGTCCACATGGCTGGGCTTAAGCTGGGTATTAAGGTAAAGCCCAGTTACTAGGCTGAGGAAGCGTCCTCCGACGGTTCTGGCGAGCAGAGTCGTGTCAAGCAATACGGCATATACAGCAGTACGCTCCATCGGTGAGACTTCGTGAAGGGTGAATTCTTTATGGCATTGGTCCCCCTGTCCCTCTCTTATATGTTGTTATTGTGTTTGTCCAAATAACTGTTTGAATACCAGATTATGTTTTTATGAATATTTGTTATTTATGTTGAAGTATTATGTTTTTCTAGAAATGGCCACCTGCTTAAATATCCATTATGTCTGCATGTTTATTGCCGTTCTTTTAAACTGAAATTAGGGTTATAGACAATTCCTAACCACGGTCTATTCATAACCTGTTTAGTTTAACAAACATCAATTAGTATTGGTGTCTGCCATACTAGATAAAATAATCTGCGGAACACCCCGTTGGTTGAAAGTAGTCTACGTAGGCTGAGTAGAGTTTTATGCCGGCGGTTATGCGACGAGCAGTATGATCCCCAAAGTGACATAGGGCGGTCATTGCTGACTTTAGTCCGAACCGTGAGTAGGGCTGTTACCCTTAACGATGGGGCGGTAGCGTAGAAACTCAGATGTGGTAGCCTTTAGACACATAACATAATTGCAATCCAGGCCAAGACATGTCTAAAACACTCGAATATAGGTCAATCAACGTATAGTAACAGTATAACATAAAATCAGGATCTAATCTTTAAAATACTTTCAGGTTTGGCTAGACTTAAACCTAGTGGAGAATGAATCACCCTCTCATCAAAATTATTGATGAAGATTGCATAACTGGATTATAAGATAAGAGTTAGGAAGAAAGGCTAGTTACTACTAAGCCGTTGCCACTTCCCTGGGAGTACGATATTTATTTAATAAAATCGTAGATACTTTCCAACAGACTAGCTACACGATAGGTACTTTGCCTTAGGTTCTGGCTGATTAAGTGACACCATAGAGACTAAATGTGACAATTAGTCAATCATAGTCCTTAATTATTCATAATCAACATAGGGTAAAATAACACCTATTTAGCACATCGGTCGGAAACCGCATCAGATTTTTGGCGCCGTTGCCGGGGAAATATCATAATGAATTTAGGATTCCTGATCAAAATTCTAGAGACTTATGATAGGTAACGGTAGTAACCTAGACTTTAGATCCAACACTTATGTCATACCAGTTAGACAATCACTTTCCTAAATATAGGATTATCATAACTAATTAATTTTAGATAATATCTGAAATTAAGACACTAAGGATAATCAAATTTTAGAAAATTATTCTAAAACCATATTAAGGAAATTTACCTGCTTTCAACATAAAAAGAAAAAAGAAATGTTAAAAATTTAAAATCCCAAAAAGAATGTATCTTTCTTGCTCAACGGTGAGTTGTTCCTTTTCCCTATCTCTTGTTTTTTTTAGTTGTTTTCTTAGTTGCTCTTTTTCGTGTTTTTCTTCCTTTATTTAATTTCGAAGAAATAAAAATGGAAATGAGGATAAAATATATTTTCTTCTGAGTTGTAAAATGTTTGCTTAGATTTTTATCGGGAAGAAACTCTATTTTTTTTTTCTTAGAGTCATGCCGGCCTTATTAGGATGAGTTATGAAATAGTTTTTCCTTAACAACCAGACCTTTGAATGTTTTATTGGAAAAAGGATGTTCCTTTTGTTTTGCTGATGATTGCATGAGAATTTTTAAAACCAAAAGGAATTATTGCACCCATTATGACATCACCTGATTGAAATCTGCTTTTTGAATGAATATGTGATGTAGTAAGAATTGTTTTAGAGAGAAACATGATAAGAAAGTTCATGCATGATAAATTCCAATCTTATCTAGTCTTGTCTAGAAACAATAGGTGACACTGATCACTCCAAGATATCTGTGTTCAATAAAACTAATGTTGAACCATCCTTGATTAAGTTAAGTTTTATTGTTACTTGAACTTGATATAGAATAAAGGGATAAGAAAAAGGGTTGAAAATCTAGAAAGCAAACCATTGGTCTAGATTAGAAAACCCCGAGCTAGAGGCTAGTGTAATACTGATAAATTTCTGGATGAAAACTTGTTTGCATTGTTTGCTATGTATAATAATTCTCATCTGTGGTTTATTGCAAATTATCTAGTCACTGAATAAGTTCCAAGTGATATGACTTATCAGCAAAAGAAGAAATTCTTTGCTAATTTGAAATATTACTACTGGGCAGTTTCTCTTCTATTTCAAATTTTTGCAGATCAGTTGATCAGAAGATGTGTCTTAGAAGACGAAGGCCACAAGAGTTTGGAGCATTGCCCTAAAGAATCTACGGGAAACCAATTGACTACTATCAACACTGTCCGGAAAGTGTTGAAAGTAGGATCTTGTTGACCCACCATAGTCAAGGACTTTTGTATCTCTGATACAGTCCTGCGATGCTTGCCAAATAACAGGTAACACATCTTCCAGAGATCATCTACCCCAGCGACGTACACAAAATGTTGCAACCGTTGATATCAGGGGTATTTCGAATCCTTTTCTCTTTCTTCCTTTGAACATAATTACATCATAGTAGTCGTGGAACACTTTTCGAAAATAGCCTGAACCACAGGCATTACCTACTAATGATGTTAAAGTCATGTGCAGATTCTAGTTGTTTTCCAGATTCAGAGTGCCAATGTTTTAGGAAGAAATGTTCAGCCTGTGTATCAAATCTGTGAAGTCTGCTAAGTACCACACTTTAGCAGGGATTGCTATGGGAATGACTGACCATTCCAAAAGAGGTAGGAGTAGGTTACTGCAGAATGCTACTCCAATGGGAAATGCATACAATTCCAGCTGGAGGAATGATACGGGACTTAGCTGAGGAATAATTCGGAAGCTGGAAACTTTCAGAAGATACCACCACAGCAAAACCCCTACCCGCAGAATCAACAGATGAGATACTGGCAACAATTAAAGTCAGACCAGTGCAAGCAAGTGATCTACCAAGAGGTAACGAACGGTCGAAGGATATAGAGGAATTTGGCGTTGTATCAGGAGCATAGCAATGGAGGAGCTTGCATTCCCTGCATACCAATCAGTTGTGAGAAACTTCCTCGAGGAAGTCTCAAATACTTGGGCCCAGATCTACACAACTGGAGCCCCCTACCACCACAGCTTCGCCAAAACTTCAGGTATCTTTTCTTCCATTCGAGACTTGCATGCAATACCTTTACTAACATTGGCAGGAAGGCACACAAATCCCAAGAAATCTCATTCCTAGACACGTTCCTCCTGGACACGTTGCTATGATTGTGAGAAATCTTACAAATGAGTCGAGGAAGCAGTCCGTGGGGCTCGAGCCATTCATCAAATGAATAGGCCACTACCTAGAGCTCGACGATGAAGGATCGAAGCTGACGTCATTCGTTCCAGTATCTAGAGCTTACAGAGTCAAGAATGCCTCAGCAATAGCACATGGCTAAGGTGAAGAGCCAATTGACAGATCAGAGAAAACCCTTCTGCTCAAGGCAAGAAGGGAGTTTTTCTAATCTCATCTTCCTTTACTTTTATTTTCTTCATTTTTGTGTCTTGTTTTGTTGGTTGTTTTATTTTCTCTCTTACCCTTAGTTAGTCAAATAAGTGTGGGGTAAGAGTTTTCTTTGTTTTGTTTTCATTTCTTCTTGTTTGCAAATAAGTGTGGGGTAGTCTAGATATGCATGAACACTGAGGACAGTGTTAGAAATAAGTGTGGGGTAGTAGTGCACGGTGCACTGTAGTAGTTTTTGATAAACTTTTTGCATGATTTTGCTTGTTTTCCCTGTATTTTCACACCCTTCCAAAACAAATTTCAAAATTTTTCATTCTTTCAGACTTCTAAATGCAGTATGCTTGGTTAAACAATTGCTTATGTCTATGATATGTAGGTAGAATGTTATGGTTAGTAGGAGATAATTGATAACTATTGCTGAACCCATTGATTAGAAGTAGGGAATTCCTGATAATTGAGCACAACTTAGTCTGGATTAGAGACCTCAACCAATTACCTTTTCAAAACTTGACTAGATAAAATTAGACCAGTTGCAGGATGCATTGACAATTGGAATGACTAGATGAGACTCTGAGCCAAAAGTGAAAAAGAAAAAAAATGAGCTAATTAAATTAGGGTAGTTTGCCAGCGGCCTTCGCTACTCGAGCACCACTCCTTCGGGGAACTTAAAGCCTGATGCCCTAAGGTCGTGTAGATCTGGGAGTCATCGGAGTGGGACTCGCTACATGGGTAGTTGAAGTTGACGTGTTCTAAGCAGACTCAAAATACCCTAGAAAATCTATAAACGAAAGGAATCAATAAATGCTAAATGATAGAATCTGATCACCAAAGCTCAGAACTCAGAAAGTTATCTGTTGTCAGTATGTCTAGCGATAGGTCGAAGTGTTATCTGGTAATAGTTAAGACAAGAGTTTATTGTGTTGACTATCTGGTCTGGACTAGTACACACACTACACATCAGGAAGACCTTATGACTAAGAGAAGAGTTCAACCTAGTTGTTAAATTGTTTTCTGCTCAATCCTAACAATCTACTAGAGACATTTGAGACCTTGTCATAGCAACCTAACCAGTCAGACCTGTGTTAAGAATTATCTGAATAATTTTTGGAATAAAAACATGACTAGAAATTTAAGTGACTGCACATATTATTTAGAATCACTAACTTCAGGTAGACTTTGCTTGAGGACAAGCAAAAAGCTAAGTGTGGGGTTATCTGATACGCGAAAATCATATACCTTTTTTAGTATGTTTTTATGTATGATTTAGGACGAAATTGATAGGAAATCGATCTTAATTGATTGTTATTTACTCAATTTCACATTTTTATGATTTTGGAAGTGTCATGTGAAAAGTAGACGAAAACAGCAAATTTTGGGGTAAAAATGCAATTTTTGGAAATGTTGACTTGGTCAACGGTCTGGGACGGGCGTCCCGAATTCGGGACGGGCGTCCCGACCCAGTCAGACCACCAGGACGGGCGTCCCGAGCCGCCAGAAGCTGTCCCACATCGAATTTTTCAAAAAGTTTCACTCCAGGAAGCTGCTATAAATACCCCAGGCCTCCAGCAGTTGAATTCATTCCTCTCCACTCGATCTGAGTTATTTAGTGGTGTCCAGTGTACAATTCTCTAGTACACAACTCACTCAGAGACTCGGATCTCAGTTTTCTTTCTTGTTAGTGTTTTGTTTTAGTTTCTGAGAAATAGTCTCAGATCTTAGGTTTCTATAGATAGGTTCGTTTCTGGTATTCATAGAATACCCGGGATTTCGTTAGGAGATCCTAACAGGGCTCTAGGCGTTCGAAGAGTCAGTCCACAGGGCTGGGCTTAAGCTGGGTATTAAGGTAAAGCCCAGTTACTAGGCTGAGGGTTATAGACAATTCCTAATCACCTGCTTAAATATCCATTATGTCTGCATGTTTATTGCCGTTCTTTTAAACTGAAATTAGGGTTATAGACAATTCCTAATCACGGTCTATTCATAACCTGTTTAGTTTAACAGACATCAATTAGTATTGGTGTCTGCCATACTAGATAAAATAATCTGTGGAACACCCCGTTGGTTGAAAGTAGTCTAGGTAGGCTGAGTAGAGTTTTATGCCGGCGGTTATGCGACAAGCAGTATGATCCCCAAAGTGACATAGGGCGGTCATTGCTGACTTTAGTCCGAGCCGTGAGTAGGGTCGTTACCCTTAACGATGGGGCGGTAGCGTAGAAACTCAGATGTGGTAGCCTTTAGACATAGAACATAATTGCAATCCAGGCCAAGACATGTCTAAAACACTCGAATATAGGTCAATCAACGTATAGTAACAGTATAACATAAAATCAGGATCTAATCTTTAAAACACTTTCAGGTTTGGCTAGACTTAAACCTAGTGGAGAATGAATCACCCTCTCATCAAAATTATTGATGAAGATTGCATAACTGGATTATAAGATAAGAGTTAGGAAGAAAGGCTAGTTACTACTAAGTCGTTGCCACTTCCCTGGGAGTACGATATTTATTTAATAAAATCGTAGATACTTTCCAACAGACTAGCTACACGATAGGTACTCTGCCTTAGGTTCTGGCTGATTAAGTGACACCATAGAGACTAAATGTGACAATTAGTCAATCATAGTCCTTAATTATTCATAATCAACATAGGGTAAAATAACACCTATTTAGCACATTGGTCGGAAACCGCATCATCCCTCTAGAAAGGGAGAGCCCACTAGGTCTCTCTCCACTATCCTCGAGTCTTGTGTCCCTAAAAACAGGGAGAGCCCACTAGGTCTCTCTCCACTATCCTCGAGCCTTGTGTCCCTCAAAACAGGGAGAGCCCACTAGGGCCTACACTACTCTCGCCTCTTCTATCATAACTTGGGGAATATACAAAAATAAAGGGAATAGAATCCTATGTGTACAAGAATCCTATGTTAGGCCAGAACTTGGCCATGACCGTGTTAAGACTCGGCCCGACTAGACCGGGATTAAGCCGGGCAGCACATTCTCCCCCACCTATACTGGCGACGCCCTCGTCGCCTCGTAGGCTTGGAGTTCATCTCGGAACTGCCATAAGTCATCTTCAAGTTCCCATGATACCTCAGACTCAGGAAGACCCTTCCATCGAATGAGATATTGGGTCTTCAGCGGTACACCTCGGCGTCGCTGGACCCTTTTTGCGAGTACCCCGTCTATCTCCTTGTCGAAGGACTTGGTGTTGACAGGAGGCGCTCGATGGGATATGTTACGGCTTGGTTCTTCCGCGTCCCCGTGGTATGGCTTCCACATGCTCACGTGGAAGATCGGATGTATCTTGAGTGTGGGCGGTAGATCAACCTTGTGCGCCACATTGCCCACTTTGGCTATTACTGGGAACGGTCCCTCGTATCTTCGTACCAGGCCCTTGTGCAAGCTCCGAAAGGCTTTGAACTGTTGAGGCAAAAGCTTGACGAGGACTTGGTCTCCAACGGCATAGTCCTTAGGTCTCCTTGACTCGTCAGCCCACCGCTTCATCTTCTTCATTGCTCTTTCTAGGCAAGCTCGAGCAATATCGGCTTGTTCCTCCCAAGACTTAGCCATTTTCTCCGCTCTCGGGCTCTTCCCTTCTCGAAGAGGGGTGTCAAGCATGTGCGGAGTTAAAGGTTGTCGCCCCGTGGCAAGTTCAAAAGAACTTCGTCCCGTCGACTCTCTCCTCTGCAAATTATAAGAAAACTGGGCCATGTCGAGTAGCTTGGCCCAGTCCCGCTGGTTGGCACTTACAAAGTGCCGCAAGTACAGCTCCAACAAGGTATTGACCCGCTCAGTTTGTCCGTCCGTTTGCGGGTGAAAGCTTGTGGAAAAGTTCAACTGGGTACTAAGTATCTTGAACAATTCGGTCCACAATCTCCCCAGGAATCGTGGATCCCGGTCGCTTACGATGCTCCTTGGCAGTCCCCATAGTTTCACCACATTTTTTAAAAAGGCACGGGCCGCTTGCTCGGCCGTGCAGTCCTTCTTGCACGGGATAAAGGTCTCATACTTTAAGAAACGGTCCACGATGATCATGATAGACCCGAACCCCTCCGACTTTGATAGAGTGCTAATGAAGTCCAACGAAATTGAGTCCCATGGTCGCTCGGCAATGGGTAAGGGCTCGAGTAGCCCGGCCGGATGCTTATTCTCCACTTTGTCTTGCTGGCACACAAGGCACGTCCGCACATAAAGCTCCACGTCATCCCGCATTTGTGGCCAGAAGTATGCTGACTCTAAAATTGCCAATGTACGTCTTTGTCCTGGATGACCGGCCCACTTAGTGGCGTGGCATTCGGTGATTAAGTCACGTCTCAGACTATCCCACTTTGGCACGAACAATCGGCGTCCCTTAGTGTAGAGCAGACCGTCCTCTACCCAAAATCTTTGAGTCTTGCCCTCCCCGGCAAGGTTAAAGAGCTGCCTAGCCATGGGGTCTTGCTCAAGTCCCTTCTTGATGCGTTCCACGACTGTCCCACTGGCCTGGCTAATGGCCGCAAACTCCGCCTTGCGGCTCAGTGCGTCGGCTACAACGTTGGTCTTCCCCGGTTGATATTCCAACGTGTAATCAAACTCGGCAAGGAAGTCTTGCCAGCGTGCCTGTTTGGGGGATAACTTCTTCTGGGTCTGGAAGTAACCCGTTGCCACGTTGTCGGTCTTGATAATAAAGTGTGCCCCAAGTAAATAGTGGCGCCAAAGCCTCAAGTAGTGTATGATGGCAGTCATCTCCTTCTCTTGCACCGTGTAGCGCTGCTCGGTCTCATTTAGCTTTCGGCTCTCGAACGCTATAGGGTGCTCCCCTTGCATCAAAACTCCCCCAATGGCAAAGTCTGAAGCGTTCGTCTGGACCTCGAACGGCTTATCAAAATCAGGCTGTGCTAGAATGGGTTCCCTAGTCACTGCGGCCTTCAGTTCCTCAAAGGCCTTCTGGCACTTGTCGGACCAGTCCCACGTCTTGGCCTTTTTCAGCAGATCCGTCAATGGTGCCGCTCTCGCCGAATACCCCTGTATAAATCGGCGATAATAATTGACTAGACCAAGGAAAGAGCGTAGTTCGGTTACCTTGGTTGGGGCCTCCCAGTCCACGATCGCCTTGATCTTGGCACCATCCATTCGTATCTGTCCATGCCCGATGATGTGACCAAGGAACCCTACTTCATCCTTGGCAAACTCACATTTCGACTCCTTCACATAAAGTTGGTTCTCCCGAAGAACCTTGAATACGATGCGTAGGTGGGTGGCATGCTCTTCCAGCGAGTTGCTATATATGACTATATCATCCAAGTAGACCACCACGAACCGGTCCAAGTAGGGATGAAATATTTTGTTCATAAGAGTACAAAATGTAGCTGGGGAATTGGTTAGCCCGAAGGGCATGACTAACCATTCATAGGACCCATAACGGGTGATGCACGTTGTCTTTGGTTTGTCTCCTTCGGCTATCCGGACTTGGTAGTAGCCCTTCTGTAGATCCATCTTAGTATACACCTTGGCTTTCCCAAGTCTATCGAACAGGTCAGCTATGAGGGGGATCGGATATCGATTTTTTATGGTGACTTTGTTTAACGCCCGGTAATCCACGCACATCCTCAGAGAGCCATCATGCTTCTTTTGGAATAGAATCGGGGCGCCGAAAGGTGCCTTGGAGGACCTAATCATCCCTTTATCAAGCAACTCCTTGAGTTGTTTACGAAGCTCCTCCAGCTCCGTTGTCGACATACGGTAGGGTGCCATCGCGGGTGGCTTGGCACCGTACTCTAATTCAATGGCATGGTCCACCTCTCGCCTAAGTGGGAGTTAGCTCGGTAATTCGGCTGGCATGATGTCCCTTTTCTCCTTAAAAACATTGTGGATAAGTGGCGGTACCTCCTTAGTCCCCTTACCCGGCCCGTTATCCTTGAGCATGGCTATGTATGCCGGCTCGCCCCGTCGTACCCCCTTGTCAACTTGCATTGCCGACAATTGCCGCTCCTGCGTCCCTCGATCCAAAGATGTAATGGCTGGGACCATACACGTTGCCCCTTTCTCCAAGATGCACATAGTATCAAAAGTAGGCATGGGTATGGCTGTTACCTGGCGTAAGAAGTCCATGCCTAGCACCGCTTTGAAGTCGTCCATGGGTACGATTGAGAAATTTACTTGGCCTTCCCACGTGCCGAGTCGCAGCCTCACGTCCCGAACTACGCCACTAAGACGTTGGGCCTTAGCATTAACGGTCTTGAGCCATCCCTCGCTCGTAGACCAGCTTTGGCCTAATCGCCTCGCCTCGCCTCGTCATCGGAGATGAAATTATGGGAAGCGCCCGTATCCACTAACGCCTTGGTCGTCTTCCCATTCACGTGTGCCTCCACGTACATGAGCCCCTTGCTCTTAGATGCTGGCACGGGATTAGCTTTGAGGGCGTTCAAAACTTGGAGCGAGCCCATCATGCTCGGCTCCTCTTCAACTCGGCCCTCTGACTCTTTTTGCACTATGATGGCCGAGAGGGAACCAAGTTTTGGACAGTCCCTCATGCCATGTGGCCCCTTACAGATGAAGCATCCACCCCTTGGGACAAAGGCCTGCTTCTTCTCTTCGTAGTTCCTGCGCATGTTGCCCCGTCCCATATCCCTAGCTGGTGGCTTACGAACCTCACGAGTTTCTCGGTTTTCTCGCCGCTCTCCCCCACCTCTAGCAGGGTACCTCTCCTTTTTCTTGGTGGACTCGGATGTAGACGGTGAACGGAATTCTGTAAGAGACTCGGCTGCGGCAATGGCCTCGTCTACTGACTTGACGCCTCGGCGTTGCAGCTCTTGCTTGGCCCAATTCTGCAGCCCGTCCACAAAATAAAATAGTATGTCGTCGTCCGTCAAATTTGGGATTTGGAGCATAAGGGTCTGGAACTCCTTGACGTAGTCTCGGATTGGGCCCCGTTGCTTCAACTCCCTCAACTTCCTTCGTGCTTCATAGAAGACATTTTCGGGGTAGAAGTGCCGTTTTAGTTCTCTAATGAACTCATCCCACGTATCAAGTTGGCACGTGCCCCGTTTTATTTCTGCATCTTTTCGACGCCACCAAAGCATAGCATTATCAGTAAGATAAAGAGTGGCAGTTTTTACCTTGGCTTCCTCGTCGCGAATGTTCATGCCTTCCAAATATCGCTCCATGTGCCAAAAGAAATTATCGAGTACTTTGGCATCCCTTATGCCGCTGAAGCTTGGTGGCTTAGGGTACTCGATCCTGTGTGTTGGCACAGGCGGGCTGGCCTCTCCGCTGGCCATGGCCTTCTTGCAAATCGCCATATCTTCTTTTAGAGCATGGACGATCCCTTCTAGCTAATCCAAGCGCAGCACAAGCATGTCCCTGCTGTCCCTAAACTCCGTAACTGCATCCCGGCAGTCTTGGATGGTGTCAGTGCACCGTTTCATGTCACCTTTGGTAGCCTCGAGCTCCCCCATGACGTGATCCTCCAACGTCCGGAAGGAAAACTCAACTTTCTCCAGCTTCTCGTTCATCTCACCCACCATGTATTCAATGGGCGGTACTTACTTGTCAAGGGCTCAGATTTTCAACATGCCCGCGCGGCGCCTCTGCCTCAGAGGCCAGCCTTAATCACCGAACAATGTACTGGTTTCACCCTGCCTTGGGCTCCTCAGGGGATCGGCTCCAGATCCCGACCAGGTTTGGGTAGGGTTGGCCTAGTCCCCTCTTCACTGTCAATTCCAGGAACAGCGACAAGGTCCCCGCATTTAACCGGGTCGGCCTGCCTAGACTCTGAAGGGGATGTGGCCTTGGCTACACCCCAACCTTATCTGGGGACAATCTTGCACATTCAGATGCATCCACCAGCAATTGTCCGTCTTCAAATGCCGCTGTCACGCGGGCGTGACATTCTCCCCCACCCAATCCCGTGTACGCCCTCGTACACAGCCACTCGCCCGAGGTTCCCGACTCTTGCGGCCCCGGATGGCTTCTTCATGGGTCTCATTGAGGGGATACCCAAGACCGTCCAGCAGTGCCCGCCCCTTGCCCAACTCAACACTGTGATGTGGGTGCATTCCCTCGCTACTCCGACACCACCTCTCGTTGTGTGAGTGCAGGACGATACGACGCTACGTGCTGGTTCGGCTCTGATACAACTTGTCACGGGCTCAGATTTTCAACATGCCCGTGCGGCGCCTCTGCCTCAGAGGCCAGCCTTAATCACCGAACAATGTACTGGTTTCGCCCTGCCTTGGGCTCCTCAGGGGATCGGTTCCATATCCCGACCAGGTTTGGGTAGGGTTGGCCTAGTCCCCTCTTCACTGTCAATTCCAGGAACAGCGACAAGCTCCCCGCATTTAACCGGGTCGGCCTGCCTGGACTCTGAAGGGGATGTGGCCTTGGCTACACCCCAACCTTGTCTAGGGTCAATCTTGCACATTCAAATGCATCCACCAGCAATTGTCCGTCTTCAAATACCGCTGTCATGCGGGGCGTGACATTAAGCTCAGGAAAGACACATGAATCATTTTATTAGATTCCCACCACTCTTTCTTTTTGCATTTACCACCCTTAAGTTCTTATATTTTTACAATTACCATCTATAAACTGTTTAAAATTTTTCATTTTCATTTTTAAGAAAATTTTTATATTAGTCCAAAACTATTCTAGTTTCTATATTCAATCCTAAAATATTTAAATTAACTAATATCTGATCAATTTTCTAACTGGTATATCCA
Organism: Asclepias syriaca; assembly: GCA_027405835.1. Taxonomy (NCBI): domain Eukaryota; kingdom Viridiplantae; phylum Streptophyta; class Magnoliopsida; order Gentianales; family Apocynaceae; genus Asclepias; species Asclepias syriaca. The sequence goes on along the minus strand of CM049932.1, from coordinate 21,705 downwards.
TTAATTTGTCAAGATATTTTAGATTACATATAAATAATTGTATATAATTAGAAATAATATGATATAAGGAAAAAAAAAAGGACTCAATATTAATCGATTTGATAGAAAGATGACTTTGAGAAAATAAAAAAAATATAAAGGATGAATTTAGTTAAAATAAAAAACTTTAGGATTAACTCAGAAAATATAAATAGTTAGGGGACTAATACGGATAATTTTCTCATGAATTTATCTGCTGTAAGAAAAAAACTGAGGAAGAAATATTTGCTACCTGAATTTGGAGCCTTATCCATATAAAGCTCTTCCTTTCTGCAAACAAACTCCCTAGAGAAAAAAAGAAGGAACTGAAGATGATACGGATGTTGACGTGGCCGAAGTTCCGAGTGATTCGGTCAAAGCTGTTGGATTACGTAGAGGGATGCGCGTGAAGAAGTTAAGCATCAAACTAGTTGGGTTTGTTCGTGGCTAAGAAGTGCAGAAAGTGGGAGAAGTGCAGAAAGTGAGAGGAGCATTCTGCTTAAGTTTAGCTGTTAGTTATCATTCTGTTTTTCCCATTTTCACACGTTTCAATTCAGTTAACTTAGTATAGGGAATCACCCTATAAATAGTCCATCTCTGTATTCAATATGCATATCATCTCTTAATCAAACATTCAACTTTGTTGAGCAATCTCTGACTCTATTCTTTCCTTTGATAGTGTTCGGCTAAAACTATCCTTCTGGAGTGTTCAACGACTCGAATAGTTGCGTATTGATACTAACCCGTATCAACCGGTGCTCTTGTTGAGATACTGAAAACCGCTATGACCACGGTACCTGTCCTCAGTCTTCTGAATTTATCATAAACTTTCATAATCGAAACTGACGCCTCCAATGTCGGAATCGGTGCAGTTCTGATGCAATCACGTCATCCGATTGCGTATTTCAGCAAGAAACTCGGTGTGCGCAAACAAGCGGAATCCGCTTACCATCGGGAACTTCATGCCCTAGTCGAAGCAGTATACCGTTGGCGGTAATATTTGATAGGCCGGGAGTTTGTCATCTGCACCGATCAGAGATCTCTCACCGAGTTATTCACCCAGGTAATCCAAACCCCTACGCAACAATATTATGTTCGGAAGCTGCTCGAATTTAAATTCCGGATAGAGTACAAGGCAGGTCCTTCCAATTGGGTGGCGGATGCCCTCAGTCGCCGGGAAGAAGGAACGGTAACTCCGCAATTCATGCCCATTCTTTGTCAACCACCGCCCTTATTTTTGAAGGCACTGCAGGAGGAGAATCGACCAAGCCGCAGCAGCAGGTCGTCTGGCCGACCTATTCTCGGCCCACAACGGTTTGCTGTATTACAAGCACCAACTTGTTCTGAGTAGACAATCAAAATTGAAAGAAGACCTACTCCGTGAATGCCATTCATCGCCGGCAGCTGGACACCCTAGGGTTGAGAGGACTTTTCGGCGGTTGGTAGCCGCGTTTTACTGGCCTAAGATGAGGGATGATGTCCGTCGCTATGTCGCCTCATGCAGTGTCTGCCAAACTACCAATATAGCACGTAGCCGCCAGCAGGATTGCTGCAACCACTACCGATTCCGTTAATGGTATGGGACCAAGTCACTATGGACTTCATAGTTGGTCTTCCGCCGTCACGAGGGTATACAGCCATCCTGGTGGTCGTGGATCGCCTTACGAAATACACTCACTTGGGTGCCTTGCCAACTAATTTTGACGCACCACGAGTGGCTACATTATTCATGGAGATTGTGGTGAAATTACATGGATTCCCGTCATCCATTGTGTCCAATCACGACACGATATTTCTGAGTCAGTTGTGGACAAAGCTAATGAAGAATAGTGGGACAACACTTAAACACAACACCGCCTACCATCCTCAGACGGCTGGTCAAACGGAGGTCACAAACCGAAGCGTGGAGCAGTATTTACGGGCCTACACTCACGCTCAGCCTACGCGATGGGTGAATTTCTTACCATGGGCGGAGTATGCACTGAACACATCCCACCATGCAGCGCTGAATATGTCTCCATTTCAAGTATTATACGGCAGTCCTCCTCCGACTATTTTACCCTATCAATCTGGTTCGAGTAAAGTAGCTATCGTTGATTCCCTGTTACTTGACCGGGATGCTCTGTTGAAGACTCTACGATACAACCTCACTCGGGCACAAAGCAGAATGAGGGACTTAGCCAACCGCAAACGACGAGACGAAGAATTCCAGGTTGGGGACAAAGTACTCTTAAAGCTCCAGCCATATCGTCAAGGTTCTATGGCTCGGCCTAAGTCTTCCAAACTTGCTCCTCGTTATTACGGCCCATTTACAGTTCTGGAGCGCATCGGCGAAGTTGCTTATCGCCTGGAGTTACCACTGGAGGCCCGAATTCATAATGTTTTCCACATTGCGTTGTTGCGCCGTTTTGTTGAAGGTACTGGCACGCTTAAACCCACAACTTGGCCTGCTGAATTTGTGGATCACCAGCCGCTTGTCAAGCCGGTAGCAATACTCCAAAGGCGCACGGTTCTTACCAACAGCACACCCGAGGAGGAGTGGTTAATCGAGTGGAGTGACGGCAACTCCGACTCTGCTACCTGGGAACCAGCAGCATTAATCCATGCACAATATCCGGGTTTACGACTTGCGGACAAGTCGAATCAAAACGGGGGAGTGATTGATACGGATGTTGACGTGGCCGAAGTTCCGAGTGATTCGGTCAAAGCTGTTGGATTACGCAAAGGGATGCGCGAGAAGAAGTTAAGCACCAAACCAGTTGGGTTTGTTCGTGGCTGAGAAGTGCAGAAAGTGGGAGAAGTGGCTGAGAAGTACAGAAAGTGGTAGAAGTGCAGAAAGTGAGAGGAGCATTCTGCTTAAGTTTAGTTGTTAGTTATCATTCTGTTTTTTTCATTTTCATACGTTTCAATTCAGTTAATTTAGTATAGGGAATCACCCTATAAATAGTCCATCTCTGTATTCCGTATGCATATCATCTCTTAATCAAACATTTAACTTTGTTAAGCAATCTCTGACTCTATTCTTTCCTTTGATAGTGTTCGATTAAAACTATCCTTTTGGAGTGGAGTGTGCAACGACTCGAATAGTTACGTATTGATACTAATCCGTATCAGAAGAAAAAGAGGAACAATTGAAGAAGAAAGAAGAAGAAGAAAATGATGATGATGAGCTTATCAATGGCAGCACCTAGTAGCCTCACCTATCGCGGGAACTTGAATCTAACAAAATCCTCATTTCACGGATTGTGTATTGCACAAATGTGTCCTCTGCGACTTCCGGCTTCTTCTTCTTCATCTTCTTCTTCTAGAGTGGTGATGATGGCCAAGAAAGATGAGGAATTGAAGGAAATTAGAGCCAAAACTACAGAAGAGCTGCACGAGGAGATAGTGGACTTGAAAGGAGAGTTGTTTATGCTTCGGCTTCAAAGATCGGCTAGGAATGAGTTCAAATCCAGTGAGTTTCGACGTATGCGGAAAAAGGTAAATTTGTTATCTCTCTGGTTTGAAATTTGAATGCCTTTGCGTATATTGAGCATATGTTGTTTGTTAAAATGCTTAGCTCAGTTCTGAATTATGTTTCCAGGTGATATTTTTATGTTGAATTCACGAATTTTTTAAATTATAAATAAAATTATTAATAATAAATTATATTTTTATTTTAACAAAAAAATTTTGAATTTAAATAAACGAGGTTGGGAAAATTCTTTAAATTTATTGAAATAAATTATGTGAATAATATGTTATTATTTTTTCGTAACTTTCTGTCAATTTTATTTATTTATATTATAGGTGGTTTTATATATTAAAAATAAAACATTAAAATATATTAATTATAAAAATATATAAAAAATATTTTGATTAAATATAACTTTCAATTTATTTATTATAATAAAAAAATTACATTATCACTTAAAAAAATTGACTTTATGTCTAAATCCATTAGTTTGTAATTATTTATTTGATTTTATTTTTGATTCTTTTATCTCAAATAACATAAACAGTCAGAAATTTTGTATTATAAATTTTCATTTTTACCATTTTAATTATTTTTATTTAATAGGCTGGGAAATAATATAAAAAATGTAAATAAAAACAAAACTATATAAATTATATAAGTTAAAATAGATATTTACTTATGGCAGTATTATATACAACAAATTTATAGGTTACAAAATTGTTTATGAATAATATTCTAGAAAATGTTTTCTCTAAAAAATAACTAATAGTTTTAATATTTCTTATAAAGTTTTATTATTTTTAAAAAATTCAAAAATATATATCACTATTAAAATATTTAAATTTTATTAAATTTTTACTTAGGTTCATAGCAACAATGATGAATTTAAAATTCCATAACTCATATAGCATCCTAATTTACTTCCACCGAATACTATTACTTAAATCAATTACAGTATTATATACACAAACAAAATTATGCAATTTGCTCAAAAAAAAATTATTCTCTTTTTTAATCAAAATATCAAAGTGACGTAATATCTAGAAAAATATTCAATCTTATTCATTATAAGAGCAAAAACAGAACAAATTTGTGAACTCACCAATAAATAACTAAGTGCATTTTATGATAGGATGAATAAACGATTATAGTTATTAGATGTAACTTATATCTCCACATAAATACATAATTATATACATAATTCTTTATTTATGTTATAAACTTAATTTATGAAAGTTATATAAAAATAGTAAAAGTTATATAATAATAGTGAAGGTTAAATGAAGATAGTGTGTATTATATAAAAATAGTGAAAGTAGTGAGAGATTATATAGATATATAAAACAATAGTAAAATTTATAAAAATTACTATTAAAATATTTAAATTTATTAAATTTTTACTTAGGTTTAATAGCAATGATGAATTTAAATTTCTTTAACTCATATAGCATCCTAATTTACTTTCACCAAATACTATCTATTACTAACATGAATTACAGCATTGTATACGCAATCAAATTTTTGCAATTAGCTAAACAAAAATTATTCTCTTTCTTAATCAAAATATTGAACAAAATTATGCAATTAGCTCAAAAAAAATTATTCTCTTTTTTAATCAAAATATGAAAGTGATGTAATAACCAGAGAAAGATTCAATCTTATTCATTATAGCAGCAAAAACACAACAAATTTGTAAACTCAGTAGAATATAACAATTGCATTCTATGATATGATGAATAAACCATTATTAACAAATACAAAATTGCAATTCTTTGTCTTCAGACACAAGAAGATGCATATGGAATAGTTCCAAAGAATTCAGGATTGGAAATTTTTCCCTTCCAACCCTTTCCCTTCAAATCCAGTGAGTTTCGACGTTTGAAATTTGAATGCCTTTGCGTATATTGAGCATATGTTGTTTGTTAAAATGCTCAGCTCAGTTCTGAATTATGTTTCCAGGTGATATTTTTATGTTGAATTCACTATTTTTTAAAATTATAAATAAAATTATTAATAATAAATTATATTTTTATTTTAACAAAAAAAATTTGAATTTAAATAAACGAGGTTGGGAAAATTCTTTAATTTATTGAAATAAATTATGTGAATAATATGTTATTATTTTTTCGTAACTTTCTGTCAAATTTATTTATTTATATTATAGGTGGTTTTATATATTAAAAATAAAAAATTAAAATATATTAATTATAAAAATATATAAAAAATATTTTGATTAAATATAACTTTCAATTTATTTATTATAATAAAAAAATTTACATTCATACTTTAAAAAAAATTAATTTTCCTTGTAAGGGTTGGATGACCGCCGAATTAACTTTTTGTCGAAACCCATTAGTTTGTAATTATTTATTTGATTTTATTGTTGCGTCACAAATTTTGTATTATAAATTTTTATTTTTACCATTTTAATTATTTTTATTTAATAGGCTGGGAAATAATATAAAAAATGTAAATAAAAACAAAACTATATAAATAATATAAGTTAAAAGAGATATTTACTTATGACAATATTATATGCAACAAAATTATATGTTATAAAATTGTTTGTGAATAATATTATAGAATTATTTTTCTCTTAAAAATAACTAATAGTTTTAATATTTCTTATAAAGTTTTATTATTTTTAAAAAATTCAAAAATATATATTACTATTAAAATATTTAAATTTTATTAAATTTTTACTTAGGTTCATAGCAACAATGATGAATTTAAAATTCCTTAACTCATATAGCATCCTAATTTACTTCCACCAAATACTATTACTTAAATCAATTACAGCATTATATACACAAACAAAATTATGCAATTTGCTCAAAAAAAAAAATTATTCTCTGTTTTAATCAAAATATCAAAGGTAATAGTCAGAGAAAGATCCAATCTTATTCATTATAACTGCAAAAACAGAACAAATTTGTGAACTCACCAATAAATAACAAGTGAATTTTATGATAGGATGAATAAACGATTATAGTTATTAGATGTAACTTATATCCTACATAAATACATAATTATATACATAACTCTTTATTTATGTTACAAACTTAATTTATGGAAGTTATATAAAAATAGTAAAAGTTATTCTCTTTTTTAATCAAAAATAGGATACTATATATATATATATATATATATATATATATATACCTTAATAACTACTTTGTTTGTATTATTAATTTTTAGCATATTGAATTTCTTTAATAATATTTACAACAATTTTGCTAACAAAATAACGTTTCCTATTGAATAATATCCCTAGGACTAGGTGTGCCTTTTTTTCTTTTTTTTTGGGTTAGTTTTTTTAGACAAGTTCTATAAAGTGGGAGATAAAATCTTTTGATGATTTATTTTTGTTTATTCATAATAACTTGAAGTCATAATCTCTTAAATATAAGGTTACTTAACCAATTAAATTACATCTTAATACAAAATTTTACTCAGATAGGTTTATGGTGAATACCTACAAAAGAAAAAATGAACCTAAAGTCTACTAGGAGCCCGTAAAAAGCTCTTCTAACTAAAATGATATTGCGAGGTTGAACTCGCACTTATATGTGTGTAGTCATTTAAAATTTGATGCCAAAATTTATTTATAATTAAAATTTATTTATAATATTTCGTGTCATAATACAGTGCATAAAGTTTAAAATTTAACATAAATCAGTTGGTAAAAAGCTTTTCTAGCTTAACTGATCGAGAACTCGAAACAAGATTAATTTAGATGTAAAATAGCTTAAAAATATGCTCTCATAATTGAAACTCATCTAAAATACCTCCTACCCTAAACAAAATATAAATGAAAAATATATTTTTTTTTAAAAAAAATTCAAAGTTTGGGCTCAAATGCAATTTCCACTTTGGAATTTATTGGGTCATATGAGCAATAAAAATGATTAAATACTTAAAAGGAATTAGACAAGTCCATTAATATTCCAAACTTTGAGCCCACTACTTAAATTTTTTCTAAATTTTTTTGGAGACACTTAATTCACAAAAAAAAAATTAAATAAATAAATAAAAATACACTAGTACTATGTGTGGGGGTTTTTTAAAAAAAAATTTTGAGGTTTTTTTGTGTATGGAATTCAAATGTATCAAAGTCACAATTGTTCTATTAATTGAAAATAAGGATAAAAATTAAAATAAAATAACTAACCAATTTGGCCAATTAACTTGTTTTAGCTCACTATATCTTTTATTCCTTTTCTTCCCCTCTTTTCCTTGCATATATATATATATATATATATATATATATATATATATATATATATATACACTAATTGATCAAAAAAATGTAAATTAAGGACAAAATATTCATCAAATGTCCATTTAAATAACAATATCCTTTAGAGTATTGGACAATTTCATAGAATTCTTACAAGAATTTAAAGAAACAAGTTGAACATACAATATATGGAAGAAGGAAAACTTACAATGACACTGTTGAAGTTTTTCTTTTTTTTCCAGTGATCAATGGATAATCTCCAGCAAACTGATTTCTTTTCTTCCATGGATGGAGGAGAGAGAGATCTTCTTGCTAACAATAGGGAAGAAAATATAGCAATACTTTTATCTCATATATATATATATATATATATATATATATATTAAAGAATCAAATTGAATAACGGGTGCCAATTTTTTCAAAATAATGGGGATCTGGTCAAAGTAAAGAGCTTTTTTCCACATGCAATTTAGCTGTTATCATACCAGAAAACATATAACTAAGTGTGGGAGTTGGTAATGAAAATATCTGTCTCCTTTTTTTTCAATTTTTTAATTAGTTAAATTAATTTGAATTTGATTTAAATTGATTTTAACTTTTATTACAAAAAATATTTCATTTAAACAAATATTTGTGTATATATTTTTATATATTATATATATATATATATATATATATATATTGGAGCTATTACTTTGTGCATTTAATGGTATTTGGTTCATGGGATCCTAATGTACATAGTTTTTTAAGTCTAAAGTTGTGCCAATTTTTTCTTTTTTTATTTGGTATACATTGACTAAAATGTTTGAATTTTTTTGAAAAAGTTGATACACATTTATATTAATAAATTAATGTTGAATTCACGAATTTTTTAAATTATTAATAATAAATTATACTTTTATTTTAACAAAAAAAAAATTTGAATTTAAACAAACGAGGTTGGGAAAATTATTTAAATTTATTGAAATAAATTATGTGAATAATATGTTATTATTTTTTTCGTAACTTTCTGTCAATTTTATTTATTTATATTATAGGTTGTTTTATTATTGTTGTTTTATATATTAAAAATAAAACATTAAATATAAAAAATATATATTTTTTGATTAAATATAACTTTCAATATATTTATTATAACAAAAAAAAATTAGATCCATACTTTAAAAAAATTATTAATAAACACTAATTTTATTTATTATAATAAAAAAATTTAGATTCATATTTAAAAAAATTCTTAATAAACAAATTTTTAATAAACACTAATTTTCGAACGACGGCGGTGTTGGTCATTGAACGACCTTATAAGGGTCATTGAACGACCGCTGTGTGCACTCTCGATCGAGTGAAAGAATTTAGTTTCTATTTATTTATTTGATTTTATTGTTGCTTCTTACATCTCAAATAAGATAGACACTCAGAAATTTTGTATTATAAATTTTCATTTTTATCATTTTAATTATTTTTATTTAATAGGCTTGGAAATAATATAAAAAATGTAAATAAAAATAAAAATATAAAAAATATATAAGTTAAAAGACATATTTACTTATAACAATATTATATCACATCTAACTGCAACACATTTATAGGTTAAAAAAATTATTTGTGGATAATATTCTAGAATTTTTTTTTCTCTAAAAATATAACTAATAGTTTTAATATTTCTTATAAAGTTTTATTATTTAAAAAAAAATTCTAAAATATATATCACTATTAAAATATTTAAATTTTATTAAATTTTTACTTAGGTTTAATACCAACAATGATGAATTTAAAATTCCTTAACTGATATAACATCCTAACTTACTTCCACCGAATACTATTACTTAAATCAATTACAGCATTGTATACATAAACAAAATGATACAATTTGCTCAAAAAAAAACTTATTCTCTTTTTTAATCAAAATATCAAAGTGAAGTAATAGCCAGAGAAAGATCCAATCTTATTCATTATAGGAGCAAAAACAGAACAAATTTGTGAACTCACCAATACATAACAGGTGCATTTTATGATATGATGAATAAACCATTATAGTTACTAGATCATAAGTAACTTGTATTCCTACATAATTCTTCATTTATGTTACAAACTTAATTCATGGAAATTATATAAAAATAATAAAAGTTATATAATAATAATGGACGTTATATGAAGATAGTGTATATCATATAAAGACAGTGAAAGTAATGGGAGGTTATATAGACATACAAAATAAAAGTAGAATTTATAAAAATTATTATTAAAATATTTAAATTTATTAAATTTTTACATAGGTTTAATAGCAATGATGAATTTAAAATTCTTTAACTCATATAGCATCCTAATTTACTTTCACCAAATAACATCTATTATTTAAATCAATTACACCATTGTATACACAATCAAATTTTTGCAATTAGCTCAAAAAATAAATATTCTCTTTTTTAATCAAAATATGAACAAAATTATGCAATTAGCTCAAAAAAAAATTATTCTCTTTTTTAATCAAAATATGAAAGTGATGTAATAGCCAGAGAAAGATCCAATCTTATTCATTATAGCAGCAAAAACACAACAAATTTGTAAACTCAGTATAATATAACAAGTGCATTCTATGATATGATGAATAAACCATTATTAACAAATACAAAATTGCAATTCTTTGTCTTCAGACGCAAGAAGATGCATATGGAATAGTTCAAAAGAATTCAGGATTGAAAATCTTTCCCTTCAAATCCAGTGAGTTTCGACGTATGCGGAAAAAGGTAAATTTGTTATCTCTCTGGTTTGAAATTTGAATGCCTTTGCGTATATTGAGCATATGTTGTTTGTTAAAATGCTTAGCTCAGTTCTGAATTATGTTTTCCGGTGATATTTTTATGTTGAATTCACGAATTTTTTAAATTATAAATAAAATTATTAATAATAAATTATATTTTTATTTTAACAAAAAAATTGAATTTAAATAAACGAGGTTGGGAAAATTCTTTAAATTTATTGAAATAAATTATGTGAATAATATGTTATTATTTTTTCGTAACTTTCTGTCAATTTTATTTATTTATATTATAGGTGGTTTTATATATTAAGAATAAACATTAAAATATATTAATTATAAAAATATATAAAAAATATTTTGATTAAATATAACTTTCAATTTATTTATTATAATAAAAAAAATTACATTTATTTGGGTTGGATGACCGCCGAATGAACTTTTTGTCGAAACCCATTAGTTTGTAATTATTTATTTGATTTTATTGTTGCGTCACAAATATTATATGTAACAAATTTATAGGTTACAAAATTGTTTGTAAATAATATTATAGAATTTTTTTTCTCTTAAAAATAACTAATAATTTTTATATTTCTTATAAAGTTTTATTATTTTAAAAAAATTCAAAAATATATATCACTATTAAAATATTTAAATTTTATTAAATTTTTACTTAGGTTAACATGATGAATTTAAAATTCCCTAACTCATATAGCATCCTAAATATATATATTAAAATAATCGGAAGTGATGTAATTGGGGACAACATTTATAAATCAATATTGTTTTTTTTGTGTCCGCTAAACAAATTTATACATATATCCACCAATTAGAATGATAATGGTGGATTACAACTCATAATGTTTTTCCTTTTTTGGGTAATTATATATACAATTCATGATCAAATGCTCATTAAACATAATATATATCCATAGATACATATTAATCATAAAGTAGCTAAAATTAAGATTGTATCCAAAAATCTTATATAAAATCTAAAGAAAAAAATTACCTTAAAACTAATTGCTTCATAATTGTAAACAAAACAAAACAAAGACAATAAAAGACAAATTAGCACTAATAAATTCCCCAAAAAGAAAGAAAGGAATAAAATAAAATAAATGATTAGGGTTTTGTCAAAAGAAGCTGATGTTATATCAATTAACCTTTAGCTAGTGACAATGACACTTAAATTACTTCCTATAATAACTAATGATTCTCAAATCAACACTAATAATATTGTAAACTACAAATTAAAAATCCCTTATATAAACAAAAATTTAGAGAATTGCAAAATTAGGGCTATACATAATAACTCATTAGATACAATATTTATTAAATTATCTTACATAATTATATATTTAAAATCATTACTTCGACTAATTCATATTTGATCTGAGGTATACACGTAAAGTCTTACTCTTATTTTAAAAAATACTTCACTCTTGTTTTTGTATCATTCCATATATCTAACGTTTACTTAATTATACTTACATCATTTCGTATATCCAAAATCATTATTCAACTAATTCAGATTTGATGTGAGATATCACGTAAAGTTTAACTCTTACACTGAAAAAGGTGTTACTCTCGCTCTTACATCATTCCGCATATCCAGCATTTACTAAATTATACTTACATCATTCCGTATATCCAAAATCATTACTTCGACTAATTCATATTTAATATGAGGTTTATACATAAAGTCTAACTATTACTTTGAAAAAGACTTCATTCTTGCTCTTACATCATTTCGTATATCTAACATTTACTAAATTATACTTACATCATTCTATATATCCAAAATTATTACTTCAACTAATTTATATTTGATTTGAGATATACACGTAAAGTCTAATTCTTACTCTGAAAAAGACTTCACTCTCGCTTTTACATAATAATTACAATAGGTGTTAAATGCGAGATTTTGTGTAGTATTTACCAAGATTAAATTCTATAATTTTAACCATTAATAACCTAGAAAAATTAACCAATATTAAGCTATAAACTTAGAATGTAGGGTCAAGAAATCTTATGCTAATTTCATCATATCTTTAACCTTTCAACGATTATTACGTATAGAAATGACTTGTTTTCTCTCAAAATATTATTGGTGGTAGATTGATCAATTCCATTCCATATTAAAAAATATTTTTTAGTTGGTAACAGTTTCACGTCATGAGTTTCATACATCATAGAAAATAAAAGTGATTCAAAATTTTCGAAAAGAAAAACAATTAAAATGAAAATAATTAGCATTACATTTTGTGAAATTATTGAGTAAAATGTAAATTATGCTTAAATTCAAATACCTTTAAAACCTAGAAGTTTATTGCAATATTATTTCTCAAGTTAACAACGGTCCGATGTAACATTACACTGATTTTCTCCATCATTGAAAGTGATTGGAAAAAATATACATATACATATACATATATATACATACATACACACACACACACACACACACACACACACACATATATATATATATAGTAAAAGGAAATTAAGTTGAAAAACCTTGAAGAAGACTGCTCTTTAATTTGTAGAGTTTGGTAAATTCTTCCCATCTATTTTCTCAACGGTTATGTCCATCATTTGGGGAAAGATAATTTTTTATTCATCACTTAAAATAAATAAACTTGTTTTTAAAAAAATTTACATACAAATCATGATATAATACAATATTCATATTCATAATGAATGAATGTGTTTGTTTGAATTATATTTTTATAAATAAGTAATTAATTAACTCCCAACTACTAATTAAGTGGCCTTAACCCATGACATCATATTCGTGTATATATATATATAGTTGTAATAATTGTTATCTTAAACCTAGTAATGTGTTCCTAAGATGACAAAGAAATATTGTAAAGTTTAATGTTAAGGTATCTACTAGGTCATGGAAAACAAACTAGTACAAAATTATACCAACTTGAACACTAAAATTAAAGTTTTTTATTTTTATTTTTTTAAAATTCATATACTAAGTATTGAGTTTTACAAATGTACTAGTGGATTTTTCTTTATTACATTGACATTATAGGATACTATATATATACCTTAATAACTACTTTGTTTGTATTATTAATTTTTAGCATATTGCATTTCTATTTACAACAATTTTGCTAACAAAATAATGTTTCCTATTGAATAATATCCCTAGGACTAGGTGTGCCTTTTTTTCTTTTTTTTGGGGTTAGTTTTTTAAGACAAGTTCTATAAAGTGGGAGATAAAATCTTTTGATGATTTATTTCTGTTTATTCATAATAACTTGAAGTCATAATCTTACCCAATTAAATTACATCTTAATAAAATTTTACTCAGATAAATTTATGGTGAATACCTACAAAAAAAAAAATGAACCTAAAGTTTACTGTGGGAGCCGATAATTATATTTAAAAATTTTAATTAAAAATTAAAAATTAATTTTTAATTCAATATAAATTCAAATGAATATATAAATAAAAATATAAAAAATTATCGGTTTATTCCTCTAAATTTTTATATTCATTCATTTTTAATCTTTAAAAAGTTTATTTGTTTCCTTTGAGGGCTATTTTAATCTCCTCCAAAAAAAAAAAGAAACTTTAGAAAGATTTGACAAATAAAAAGAGGTAATTTTTAGTCTTTAAACAGGTTTATTTTAATATCAACCAAAATAAAACAAACTTCAAATATTTGACAAATAAAATTAACCGACATAATATGTAAAGATATTAGAAAATCATTTTGAAATGGCTAATTGGTCACTGGCCGTCACCATCTTCATTGGCGCTATTGATAGAACCATTTTCAGGGTAATCTGCATTCATTCCATAAACATGTCCCATTTTCACTCGCTTGGTTTCCAAGTGTATCTTTTATTCTCCATAGTTATGGGAGTAAGTAAAGGAACCCTCCCTACAACGGAAAGACCGTAGCCCTTTAAACCAACATATTTTGCAGGGTTGTTTGTCATCAGCTTCATTGTTCGAACACCAAGATCTCTCAAGATCTGCATTTAAGTTACACAATTTAAGTTATGAACGCCCTAAAAGAACACAGAAAAAAGACATAACAATAACAATTGCATTGCATGATAAATGATTCTTTCCAAAGAAATCGCCTATAAATTTATGATTCCAAATCCGCAAGAAATGATTGCATTTACATTAATCATGCAATGCATTGCATGCTAAATGATTCTTTCCAAAGAAACCAACTTTACATATATGATTCAAGATTCACAAGAAATGTAGATCCAACTATCTAAAATCGGGTTAAACAAGTTTAACTTCTTAGCTTTGTTCCTGTGTTTTCTTTTTTTCTTCGGACAATAGAATCATATTCCTACCTACATGATAATATAGGTTTCTAGGCTATTCTACTCATATATAGAATCTCCAAGTGTTCTCTATTAATATATATAACCTTCTACACTATACAACTTTCTAAAATATTCTACTAAACTATACTAAATTATAATATTCTACAAATATAAAGAGAGTTGTTGATTCTTAGTACTTACGATTGAGCAATAATGAGTTTAATTAGTGGTAAAGAATTCATGATATTAATACCTGAGCACCAATACCATATTCTCGGGAATCAACGGGTAATCCAAGCTCCTCATTAGCTTCAACTGTGTCACGCCCATCATCTTGAAGATTGTAAGCCCGAAGCTTATGTCCCAAACCAATTCCCCTTCCTTCATGCCCACGAAGATATATAAACACGCCCCTGCCTGCTGCCTCAATTTTTTTCATTGCAAGATCTCTCTGATTACCACAATCACATCTAGCTGACCCAAAGGCGGAACCAAAGACACACTCTAATTGTACTCTGACGAGAACATTTTTCCCATCTCCAATTTCACCCTGTTCAAACCAGACTTCTTTCATTAGTCCTCGAACAATAATCAACCCCCTAGAAAACATTATAAATACATAGGTACAATGTTCCTGATCACAAAATACATACGTACATACATGTTGAAGACTAAATGACTGTACCATGTAAACCTTAAATAGAAAATGATTTTTTAACAAGGTAGCAAGGACCCCAACAGTCAGGCATGTCCTTTTAAACCCCCATATACTTCTGATGCAATGCAACAAAATAATTGATATATAAAGAATCACATTACAAGCAATCAGAATAATGAAAGAGCAGAGGCCCAATAGATTGAATACATTTCTTACTTTGACCATAGCAATATGCTCAGTCCCATCAAGAACAGACTTAAAGCAGTATTCATTGAAGGGTCCCCACTTTGTTGGTATTCGTGCAGTAACAGCTCTCTCCACCAATTTATCCCGTTTCCTCCGAAATCTGTAAACACATACCGGATTCAGAACTGGACACTGTTTAGGGAATAAATTAATTTCATCAAGAATTCAGCTTTTTGTTCTTCCTATTCCATCATTTTGTTAGTTCTCTTGTTTGGAAATGCGGCATAGGGTAACAGATTCTGTTTCTCACATTCTGTGGATCAATACTTTTTTATTGAATCAGTAAGCAGACTTTCTGTTTAGTTACCAACCTGATAAGATCTGCAATAGAGACAATCTTCAAGTTTTCAGCTTCAGCAAATTGACGAAGCTTTGGTAACCTAGCCATTGAACCATCATCATCCACAATCTCACAAAGAACAGCCACAGGGTCTAAGCCAGCTAACACAGCAAGATCCACAGAAGCTTCAGTGTGACCAGCTCTTTTCAGAACTCCTCCTTCTCTGTACTTCAATGGAAAGATGTGTCCTGGACGGTTAAAATCCATAGGTTTGGAATCTCCGGATGCAAGAGCTAATACTGTTGCTGCCCTATCACGAGCAGAGACACCTGTTGTTGTACCATATTTTGCATCCTATCAGATTCAATTGACAAGTGTTAATTGTCTGGAGAATATTGATTTACAACAAGTTATCAGTAAGAGCTCTGTGACAACTGTGAAAATATAGCCCAATCGGAACGCATGATATGTGCTTATCCACCATTGAAAAGGCATCTAGCTAACACAAAGCACCAAATTTGAACTTCAGCTGCTACCAACAACCTAAAATTAGTCTTTCTAGTTGTAGATACATTACAATTCCACTGTAAACTTACTAGACGATGTATGATTTTGAATCGTAGGGTATGTGAAACAAACCATATAAGAACTATTCAATCAGTGTTTCTTTTTTTTTTCTTTAAACTTTAACAGCTGCCGGAATTGGAAAGACATATTTACATATGGTTTAGATTTTATATGAATATGAGCAATTATATTGGAATATCAAAGTCTGAGCATACCACTGACACTGTAAAAGCTGTGGAGAGTTTCTCTTCATTTTCTTTCTGTGTCACCATTAAAGGAAGTTGTAGTCTCTCTAAATCTTCTTCTTTCATGCTCACACAAACTATTCCAGTTCCATGTCTCACAATAAAAGCCATAGCTTCAGGTGTCACCAGTTGTGCTGCCATTATAAGAACACCCTCGTTTTCTCTGTCCTCATCATCCACAACAATCACCATCTGTATAGTAAGCTACGTCAGCATATGTTAATAACATGAAACTTACTATCCTTTTATATACAAGTTGAAGTGAGAACCGACCCTGCCTTGACGAATATCTTCAACAGCTTCTGGTATGGATGCAAAGCCTGCAGTTGGACGATCCAAGTCAAATTCATCATCAGCAATGAAAAAACTGCTTGTGTTTGGAGTTATCTCTGCTGCTAGTGTCCCAAAAGCAACTGCATCAGGTTGATTATCAGTTGCATTTGACTGTTCACTGATAAATTCACCTTGACCTGCATGTATGTTGCTACTATGGAACAGGGAATTCCTTTCTCCTGGTACTGATAGATGTCTTATTCCCCCAATCTTAAGGTTATGACCAACAGCTCTTCCAAATCTGGCTGAGTAGCAACTCATTCTGACAGCATTTTCAAAATGCATAATGCTCTTGTCTCTATTAGAGAAAGAGATTCATAAGAAAGTAAACATAACATCAACAGAGGTTCATAGAATATTAGCTTAATTAAGACACCAAATTTCCACCTCAACATTGGACTACTTCTCTTTCCCAAAGAAAGCCATAGGGTCATGTGTGACAATGCAACATGAGAATTAAATCAATGAAGCTGTATCTTAAACATATCTTAAACAAAGCTTGAAAATTATATCATCTCTAGCCTCTATGGAAATATGCATTGCTTTGACATACACAATCCTAACGTAGAAAAAGATAATGATAACAATGATCAAAGAGGATAAAAGTTTCCATGTAGTCTTTTCTCCATGTTTGCGCACATTTTCCATAAACATTTTATCTAGGGACATATTACAGGAGAAGTACAAAACAAGACACAGATTATAAACTTAGAGGATATCTATTTTTCTACAGACTTTCCATAGTTCAAAATTGTATATCTATCTTCTTTTCTTTTCATTTTTAATACCATCCTGTACTCTTTTAACTAATCTAAATTCTTTTTTAATCTAAATTTGGTCTGAATTGCGAGTGGCAAACCTCGTTTAGCATTATTCACAATCCGCTATTCTGTCAAGCAAAGGCAAAAGGCTTAGTTGTATCTACATTTGAAAGAAGGAATAACTTGCTAGGATATCTTTCTGGGCGGCTATTTCAAATTCCAAGTGATTCTCTTCAACTAAGAGATGGAATTTAAAGAATCAAACATGCTTATCTAAAATTTTCTTACATCTGACAGTGGAGTATGCATCCACAAGAAGCCATATAACTTTGTTTTTTAGATACCAAAAAGAACCCAACTAAGAGCAAAAAAAAACTAGGAAATTTGAGGCAACCCTAAAAAACAAAGATCGTGATGTAGTAAAACCAAAAATGATGTTAGAATTCACATAAAAACATACAAACAGACAAAAGATTTCCCAAAAATATCATTTTATCTCAAGAAACCCCCAAAATTAACTTAACTGTAAACGCGAAATCGCCATAGAGGAGCAAGAAAGGTTGCCTGCTGCCATTTCCTGGAGCCCCTTTGTTGATTTATTACAGAGGAAAAAAAAAATAAAAAAACCTCACAAAAGAAAAAGGAAAGATCTTGTTTTGATTACTGTTTTGATTACAGGTTTCGGATGATAAGATGAGAGGGAAGGGTGAAAAAGTAAAGACTTGGTGGAATGTTAGTGGATATATATATATAATATGTGTGTGTGTGTGTGTGTGTGTGGTGTCGTGGTTGTCCGACGGGGTGGCTAGTTGGCATATTTCTTCAGCCATTATCTTTTTGCTAGTCAAACTGCTCATGTTGGTGCTTTGTATTCGGCATTTCTCGGCATGCATTTGGCATCTAAAGTCCCGAGTCTGCTTTCTGCCTTGGTTCTTGGATACAATACTAATCTTTTTGGTGCTTTGATGCACTATAGTAGTGGTCAAGCTGTTGTTTACTACGGTGGTAAGTTTCATTTCCTTTTCTTTTTTTCTTTTTTTTTTTTTTACTACATATATATATATATATATATATATATATATATATATATCTGATTAAATGATTTATTTTGCAGGTGGTTATGTGAAACTCCCTGATGTTTTCAAGTTGGGAATCATCATGGCTATTGTGAACTTTGTGATATGGGGACTTACTGGAGAAACTCCAGTAAGTTTTCGGGGAAACTCCCCGAAAACATTCATGCAGCTCTGTTTGTCTTACAGGTGTATGTATATGTATGTATGTATGTATATATGTATGTATGTATGGTGCTGGAGATAATTAATGAAAATTATCTGTTGATTTTCATGCATGCAGTATCTTTCGTCTGCCTTCTCTGCTACGGTGGATCCGAAAGACCCACAGTTACAGGTGTTCTTCATCGCAGATGATCTCAAATCGGGTAAAAAGATGCCTATTTATTTCAGCGAACCATACGACGACGTTCGTCCGCCCCTGCTTTCCAGGGAAGAAGCCGATTCGATCCCTTTCCATTCATCAAACCTCCCGGAACTTCTCGAACTATTCTCCTTCAATTACGGATCCCCACAGGCGAAAGCAATCGAATCCACACTCCGACACTGTGAATTTCCACCGATGAAAGGAGAAATCAAGTTCTGCGCTACTTCACTTGAATCTCTACTCGATTCCGTCCAGAATGTTTTCGGATCTAACGTCAAATTTAAAATCATTACCACAAATCAGCATCTCACGAAATCCGCCGCCACGACCGACAGCAACCGTAGTCCTCTTCAGAATTATACGATCATCGGAAAACCGGAAGTGATTTCGGCGACGAGGATCGTAGGTTGTCATCCTCTGCCTTATCCTTACGCCGTTTACTATTGTCACAGTCAGGCGAGCGATAACAAGCTGTTCAAAGTATCGCTGTTGGGTGACCGGAGAATTATAGAAGCGGCGGCGATGTGTCATATGAATACTTCGGAGTGGAATCGGAATCATGTTGCGTTTCTGGTGCTGAAAACCTAGCCGGGGAAATCTTCTGTTTGCCATTTCTTCCCGGCTGATAAATTGGTTTGGATTCCATCAAGTCTTAATTAATTAATTCCAACTTTCCCAATAATAAATCTGTGTTTTCAATTTCAATTTCTATTCATTGGGTTGGGCTCACGAACCAATAGAAAAGGAGAAATAACTCTGAAAAGATAAGCCCAGGAAATACATTGGGTTAGGCTCACGACTCACGAGCCCATTTGGTTGAGGCTTGGGGAAGTTCTTATTTTAAGGCCCAAAAAGTGCTCTATATATTCGTTGGTGGGCTATGATCCAAGAAAACATAGCATAAAGTAAAATTCAATTATAGATTTTTCATATCTAACATTTGGGAATTGAGTATATATATATATATATGTATATTAATGAAAAAAAGAAAAAAGAAATAAAAGAGAAAAAAGAAGAGAGATGTCCTAATTCACAAAGTTACACTCCAAATTTGCTCCTATTCACATTCTCAAATATTGTTCAAAAAGTGAATTTATACATAAAAGAAGAATGAAGAAAAAAAAGAAAAGAAATGGTTAAAGGTGTACTCCATTTCCTTTTGGCCTTGGTGATGGTTGTTGATAGTTCAAATAGACATTGCCATCACAAATACGAAAGACATGTAATTTTCAAACTCAAAAGAAGTGCAAAAAAAGAAGTCCTTGTCAAGATTCTACCCCTTTTTTTTCTTTCAAAACTATGAAAAATAGTAGTGAAAAAAGAAAGCCAAAAAATAAAAGTTGCCTACCATTAAGGGGTCTACACTCTACAAATCCCACTCACCTAACCAAAACTTTTTTTTTTTCCCCCATTTTTGTTGCTTTTTGTTTTTACACAATTTTTTCAATCCCATATGAAAGATTCTTCCCTCACTTTTTTGCCCATCCATGTCTACCTAGCTAGTTAGATTGATAGCCCACATCCCTTTGCTATGAAAAAAAAAACCCTAAAACAACCCCTTCCCAAAATAAAAGACCCTTCACTTTATCATACCAGAAAACATATGACTAAGTGTGGGAGTTGGTAATGAAAAATATCTATCTCCTTTTTTTTTTTTTCAATTTTTTAATTAGTTAAATTAATTTGAATTTGATTTAAATTGATTTTAACTTTTATTACAAAAATATTTCATTTAAAAAATATTTGTGTATATAATTATATATATTGGAGCTATTACTTTGTGCAGTTAATGGTATTTGGTTCATGGGATCCTAATGTACATAGTTTTTTAAGTCTAAAGATGTGCCAATTTTATTTTATTTTATTTTGGGTAAACTATCACATATGCACCTCTTAAAGGTTAAAATCCAGCTTTTGCACCTCAAAGATTTTTTGTACATAGAATGCCCCTAACGTTTCAAAACGTCCCACTACATGCACCTCTGTTAAGTCAAACCGTTAGTGACTCAATTTTGCCGTTAGTCAACCTTTTTTACTATTTAGTACTATTCCATTTAGGGGTATTTTTGTCCAATTTTTTAATTTTTTTTTTAAAAAAAATTTTAAAATTTTTTTTCTTTCCTTCTTCTTCCTCTTTTCTCTCTTCTTTCTTTCTCTCTTTATTAATTTAATTTTTTTTCTCTCTCTTCATTAATTTAATTTTTTTTTCTCTTCCTCTTTTCTCTCTCTCTTTTTCTTCTTCCTTTCTCTCTCTTCCTTCTTTCTCTCTCTTTTTTCTTCTTCCTTTCTCTCTCTTCCTTCTTTCTCTCTTCATTAATTTAATTTTTTTTTTCTCTCTTCATCTTTTCTCTCTCTCTTTTTCTTCTTTCTTTCTCTCTCTTTCCTTCTT